>CAUYRT010057131.1:0-53838 GCA_963574885.1 Lepilemur ruficaudatus | reverse complement strand
TATTTAGTTGGCCAATTAATTTGTTTCTATTATTAGTAGAGACGGGGTCTCGCTCTTGCTCAGGCTGGTTTCGAACTCCTGACCTTGAGCAATCCACCCGCCTCGGCCTCCCAGAGTGCTAGGATTACAGGCGTGAGCCACCACGCCCAGCCTAGTAATACTTATTTTAAACCTCAAACTCTATTAGGAACATAAGTAAATGTCTCAAAATTGTATTTTCTATAGAGTATAAACATGAACACTTCTTTGTGTCAGGCATAATCTCAGACAAAGATACTGTTCATCTCTTGCTATACTCTGCATTTCATTCGAAAATAAATTTTGAATTTTAAAAAACAGGCTATTCAACTTTTTGCTATTTTTTTTTGTGCCTCATAATTAAAATAATGCCATCACCTTGAATTTGTAAAGTATATTTGAGCATTTTTAATGAGCGTCAATCTTATTTACACTTGTTTAAGCAGAAAACATAAAACTGAAGTCAAATTTCTTAAGTCAACGATAGATATATCTCTTACTCTTGTATAAAGTATTATTTTTGGCAGTTTAGAATTTTAGCAAATATTTCCATCCAATGAATTCTACCATTATGCACTAGGTTTCTTGATATTTATCATCTAAAAATTTGAGAATTATAGAATCTCAAAAACTAATTTGGCTCCATTTTCTATAGTGAAAGTACGATATCATGTATGCCTTGGAGGTTAAATATTTATCAGACATAACAGCCTCCTGATGAATTTATTACTGTGATTTTCTTCACCTTTGTAGGGAATCATATATAAAAACAGAATAAAAGTTACCATAAAATAGTTATAAATATGGTCATTGGAGATGGGGCACTGAAAGCAGAATCCTGCCAATCTAGGAAATGCGGGTAACACACCAGCTGGAGCCAATTTCCCAATGCAGGACCATCCTTTTGTTGTTTAAAGATGTGAAAAGTACCGTAAGGTGCCAACCATGGTGCATTTAAAAATCCTACAGTGAATGAGATCCATTTCAGGTTTACCAAGTAACATTTGAAACCTTTCATGTGAAAACAAAAACAAGTCAAGAACATCTAATAATGTGGGAAGGTCATCAAGTTTCTCTGAAAAATCTACCTGAAATAACAACTATTACTGAAGTCAAACAACTCTATAAATACTATCTTTATAAGATGGTATTGGAACATTATTAGATAGTGTTACTTGTAGTATCAAAATAGGCTGTTTTGTGAAATGTCAAAATATTTTTTAAAATATTCAGCATTCTTCTTAATAAAACATTAGCATTCTTTTTCTGATTATGAAAGAAACAAACGCTAATTGCAAAAAAAAAAACCTCAAATAGTAGTAACAAAACAATTCTATTACATCACTTTTAATATTTTAAAAGACAACCACTTTTACTGTTGAAAGTAAGTTCTATACATTTTAAATTATAGAGTAAAACTAGCACCAAATCAATCTTTCATAAGAAACATTAAAAAGGGAATTTTTCTTTTCTAGCCATTTTGTTTTCCTCAATATCTATACATTGGGTTATAGAATATGCCCTTTTCTACATATCTTTCTTAATCCTAAAATAAAGTTTTGTTCAGAGAAAAAAGCATCTGTAGGAACCTACATATTAGAATATGGCATCGACTCACTAACACTGCTCCTGTGCACCAAAATGGCCTTATCTGAACATAGGTGATGCCATGCTCAGAATGTTACACTAGCAGATTCCCCACATTTTAATCTTTTTTAATCTGCTTATTATCTAATTGTACCGTTTTCACATCTAAAGATTAGCTTCCAGGGTGGGGAGGGACGGAGGAAAGTCCTTTAAGGCAACAATTTCATTTATTTTTAAACTCATGTAATTAATGGTATCTGTAGAGCAAATCAGCTTATTAATCTTTTTTCTATATAATAAATAGTATATGATAAAATAACTCAAATTCCATTTTAATAAATGAGGAAAATTAAAATGTAAAGACTAATGGTACGACATGGACAATCCTTTCCTAGTACTGCCACCCTAGTGAGAAAAAGATGTTTAGGCATATTTAATATAATAAAGCAAGGAGGTAGGTTAATCTCAGAAGCATCCCTGACTGTCTCATCTCAACATCTTTTTGCTAGATATCTTTAATCTCAAATGATGTCTTCATAAATAATTATTCCTGGGAAATGAGCTTTCAGAAATTATGAAACTTTTCTATATTTAAAATACCTGAGTTTAATTCAAAATTTAAGTTTAAACAGATTTGGGAGAAAAATATGTTATCTTAAGAAAACCTAATATGCAATGAATTAATTCTATTTGAAGAGGGATTAGTGACCTTTAAATTATGATATCACAGGTAATAAACATGGCACCCACAAAGATAATAAAACAGCTGCCACCACATTCTGACCACTTTCTATGTGTCAGAAGCTGTGCTGGGCACTTAGACTACAAAATCTCTTTTAGTGCGCAAACCCAGCTGAACAGGGAGGTACAAGTCTCTGGCTCTTTTTTTTTTTTTCTGTCAATGCCAAAACTAAGGTTTTGGAACATTCAGTATTTTACCTAAGGCCAAGCAGCTTATTAGGACCTGGATTTCAGCCCAGGTTTCATCTATTAGTAAATTAAAAGACTTCCAATACTTTATAACTTTAGAAACAACTATGCAAATAGGATGCTAAAGTATAATAAGAGCATATAGCACTATGTTATTTTTTGGCTATCATTTATAATAAAACTGGATAATTACCACTGAATATGATAGGAATAATAGTTATGCTTCCTATTCTTAAAACATATTAACCTAAAAAAGACAGAGTAGTTTTGAAATAAGTATTGCCTTATTATATAAACACATTAAAATATGTCAAAATGAAGTTAAGGGGCTTGCCTTGGAGATGCAGATGAAACACTTTAAGAAATGAAGAACCTAATCCTAGCACTTGTCTCATTCAGCCTATGATAAAGCTTTTCCTTTCCACCCTTCCCCTTCAAAAAAAAATTTTTTTTCGAAAAGAAATTCATAAAGATTTGAAAAAGCTATTCAAGGAAAACAACAATAATGAACAAAAGTAATATCAGGAGTTTCAGTTTGATTATAGACTTAACTGGTAGTTTGAGCTTATCAGATTGCTGTTTTAATAAAAGAAACATAAGACCAAAGAAAAAGATATCATAAGAAAAGAATTGAAGCAACAGACTTAGGGCAAGAAAAGAGAAATAAAACTCAGAGAAATTTTTGTAGGGAGAATGTACAAAGGCACAAAGGTTTGAAGGCTTATGAAGAGAAAACAGTGCAGCATACTGGTGAAATGTACAGGTTTTGGCTCAAGGCCTACTGGGTGTGCAGGAACCTCGGCCACTGACTAGTTGAGAGACTCTGAATAAATGACTTTTCTTTAGTTTCTTCATCTCTGCAGTGGGAACATTAACACAACTATCTCGAAAGGTTGCATTGAGGATTAAATGTTATAACACACGTAAAACTTAACACTGGGCCTGGCACATAATTATGAGGAAAAGCCAGAAGAGGAAAATGCAATAGTATGGCCTCAGGATTTCTGTACAAAGGATCTACTGGGTCTTTTCTAACTACACTTACACCCTAAATTAAAGAAATCAAAATCCGATTCCCAAATAATATGTAAAATGTTGAAGGCTTCATTTATGACATCTGAAAAATTAGCAATAATATGTTTCCTTGAACTTTATGTTTTTAATCTTGAACTGGTCTGGATTTAAAAGGCACACTTCAGCTCATCCAAGATGTCATTGTCAAGCAAACAGGGAATAATAATAAATATAAACTCAAGTTACAGAGTGTAAAACAATTAGATTTTGATTCCCAAACAAGGAAACTCTTGTTCTAAGGAAGTGTTTCATTAAACTGAAGCAAAGTCTGATTTTTGATATATAGAATACTATTTTATTCTTTATTTTAAACCTTTTGTACATGTTTAAAAATATACAGGGGTTCAGAACAACCTCAATAAAATTACAGTATTTCTACTAAAGGACTTCTGAAGTCAAACCACCTGTGTGCAAACATGGATGGTTGGCTTCTAATTGAAGAGTTATAGGCACATTTCATTAAATGCATTTCATAAAACAAAGAAATCAAAAATGCTGAGAAGAAAAATACTCAGTAGTTTGATATAAATTTTAAAATATCTTTCAGGCAAGAAACTTATGGTAAAAAAGTAAGATTTAGTTTTTTACTGCTCATACCTGTTTCACTACTAATTCCCCAAATGCCTCTTTGCTATATCTAAACCCCCGACAATTTATTACACAATCTCATTTGGCACACTAAAAAATAAGCTAATCTCTGCATCTGAAAACAGATCATTACAAAATAAAATACTGACAGCTCTTACCTGTATTTGATAAAGTATATTATATTCTCAGGAGCACTAAAAATGCAGTTTCGTCTAGTATAAATATCTAAATAACAACTACACAAAAGTATTTTTCTCTTAAAATAAGTTTTTGTATATACTTTTTCCAATGTTGACAACTTAAACAACATTGATCTATATATTGTGCTAAGAAAACATTAGGCACAGATCACATAATATAATTTACATTTTCTTTGCTGTAATACATATCGTTTGTGCAAACGCATATCACACAAATAACTAGTGGACACAGCAGTAAGCTACTGTAGACTTAACACAGAAAGATTAATGTTTTACTGTTTGTTTTTTTTTTTTAAACAGGATATTCCAAGTAGCATTAAGATTGATACCTCACTGCTGGATGAGTACTTTTCATCTGCATTAGAATTACTCATGGGTTTTCTTAAAGAAAAACAAAGCTTTACTATAGCAAAAACAAAACAAAACAAAACAAAAACCATCACTTTTAGGCACATGAACTAATTTAAAAGGAAATACATAAAAATGTTTCCAAAAACCATTAATAATATTTAACAGACTACCAGATTGCTTTGTTGAAAAGAATAAATTATTTAACATTATGGTTGCTTTATACAGTAGATTCATTCATTACCTAAGATACTTCTGAAGGTACCAAAGGATGCAGATTGAGAAAAAGAAAGATAAAAGGAAAAAAAAATAGCAAGCTGTTCGGAAAAGGGGAAAAAGCAAATGTCATTTTCCCCAGAGACACAAAAACACTATTTCTATTTGTGTGTAGCAGATAATTTGTGCTACAGAAAAGATTATAAAACACAAGCAAAGGGGTTGTGTGGCAAGTAATAAAATACAATGCTTACTGCACATCCTCCATGAAGAGATTACATATGCATGACAGATTAGTGTGTTTAAAAGTACACTTTGATGCAAAAGATCATTCTTTAACACATATATAATATGTAGCATCTTTCTATAAAGGCAATTTATACAAGTAATAACTTCCAAAAACACAAAGAGTAAGCAAAACAGAGAGAGACAAGAGACAAAGAGACAGAGAGACGCCAAGGGGCTTGCTCACGTCCTCCAAAAGATTTGAGATACTTTTTTTCATCCTCATTGCTTAATTTTTCCTATTACTGCAAAATTATACTCACACACTATAATTATCTCATGAAATAACCCTCTATACATCCTTTCCTTCAGTTTCTTCCACAAAAACGGAAAAAGAAAAGAAACCTTTAGTCTCATTTTTCACTTCACAGTCAACTATTCAAGTAAATATTTCTATGGTGGCAAATTTCCAGATGAATCAAGACTACGATCCAAAACTACTGTCAGATTTCGTTTGATTTACTATGTAGTCATCTTCAAATGGAGCAGGAATTAGCCCGTTTCCTAGGTTTGGGGTCTCGTGCTTCCTGATCCTTCACACACAGACAAGATGTGCACATTGTCTCAGACAGTCTTCGGAGGCCTAGCCGGAAAACGCTGTTGGAGAGGCTGTATATCACACAGTTACAAAAACTATTACTTATAGCAAGCCAGGTTGTTAGGAAGGACAGTGTCGGATTGTCTAAGACACGGGAGCTTTCTAGAAGAAAGTAAATGATATAAGGAAGCCACAGCATGTAAAATACACTGGTTATCCTAAACAAAACCATGGCATAGCGACGGTCAGGGCTGTGTCCAGTCTCTCTAGAAGCATCTACTTCATGGCTGGGGAATCGAGCCCTTCGGTCATTTATCTCTTTGGTGTGCTGCCGGCAAATTTTGAAAATGTGGAAATAAGTGAAGCAGACAACAAAGGCAGCAGGAGCATAAAGTAAACAAACAATAAAGCCAGTAAAATAGGCACTGGTGAGCCAAGAGGTGGCACACCATTCAAAAATGTCACCATGGTAACCAGGTTTCCCCCAGCCAAAAAAGGAAGGCAAGAAAATCAGGCAGGAGTAGATCCAGATCAAAACAATGCAAATTCTCAGACGACAAGGAGTGACCAGTTGATTGTAGGAAAGAGGCTTGGTTATAGCAAGATAGCGATCCACACTGATGCAAGCAAGACATGCCATGGAAACACTTTTTAGAACTGAGATGATATATCCAAAAACCTGGCAAGTCAGTGACTCGTGGACACCTGTGGAGTAGTGGAGAAGTGAGAGAGTAGGAACCAAGCAGCTAACTCCAACGAAAAGGTCAGCATATGCCATCGTCTGAATAAAATAGCTGGTAGTATAATGATGTAGGAGTGGAGCACAATGAAAGACAAAGATAACTGTTAAATTTCCAGCAATGATTAGAAATGTCAGCAAGACAATGACAACTGTCTCGAAGATGCAGACATCCACTGCACTGTAGTAGCCAAATCCAAGTGGGCAGGAGTGACGCTCGGACACATTCAAAATGCCACTGCTCATGTTCAGGATCCTCCATTCAGTCCACCTGGATTCATTCATGGCTTGGAATTAAAGAAACCTGCAGTCTTGGCTACAGCAAGCAGGTGCCCTGCCCAGCATCTGTTAAACGCTGCACATGAGTGCTTCTGAACCTGCTTCGGTAGACAGTGTTAGTGCTTCTGTCACAGCTGAGAGTCCCAGAGAGTGCTCAAGTCTCTTCATCAACCTCAGTGCAGCAGTGACACACCTCAGCTTTGGGGGGGAAGGGAGAGAGGTAAGCTAGAAAGGAGGTGAAAAGAGGTCACTGATTAGCTTCCTTTGGTGCTCTCAACGAAGTTTTTGCAGACACAAGGCACTTCTAGAAAAAATGGATTTATTATTTGCACTAAGAAAAATTAAATCTGTAAAAAGAAAAAAATCAATTGCCAAGGGAAGAAAAGCTTCTGTGGGTCATTTGTTCTCCTGAGAGAGGTAGTTTCTTAGGGATCAACTAGAAAGAATGAGAAAAGGAAAAGTCTTAAATTGTCTCAGGCTTTCTGTTTCATCTATGATGAAAAATGCATTCATATTTTAGAATTTATGTAAGATCTCAGATTTGCTTGAAAAGCTAAGAAAAAGTTCACTGTGGCAAAGACTGTCTTTGGGCTCAGTTCAGGGTTTGATGCTAGAGGGTCAACTTTATGATCTATTTCTCTCTCATTTTTTTTAAATCTAAGAAAAACAACTCTATCAAGGTTAATTTGAAAAGACTCATCCCTTTATGGGCACAAAGGAGGAGAATAGGGGTAACAAACAGACTCCAGATTGCCCTATAACTCCCATGAGAAAAAAGTATTTTTCCAATAGGAAAAATAATATACAATGAATTAATGGACTGACACCTGACAAAATATGGTAAACATCTGCAGTTTTAATTCTGCATGCATTTTTTAAGCATGTAGAAGAAAACAGTTTTAGCCCACCACAGTTACTGGTGCTACTAACAGCAATGTAAATTTTACTTCTTCCTTTTTAAAATGAAGAGCAATATTTTTACTATTAATTTGGCATCCATAACTGAAAATAACTTTCATTATTTGATATACCATCTTCCTTACAATGGAGCATAATATATAACTCAAAGTTATTTCTCATCTTTGCAATCATACTCATATCTCACAAATATACATAAATATATATGAAATTCAGAAAATAAAAACTTTACACTCTGAGTTTATTTGACTAGACATGCTACCATTATTTATTACTTTGGTATTCTAGTAGGCTTCATATTCTATTTGTTATATCTTTTCTATTTTCAGTAGATGATTAACACATTAAATCATTACTTCAACCAAATTTTCTGAAAATGGAAATTTACCTTATTTATTATATTTGCAGTTATGTAGCAGCCATATGTTAAGAAAACGCCTCTTCTATTTCTGTATTCTATTTTGAGCAGGTGCACAATTAATACAGGGGGCATTAGGTAGGTTGCAAGATAGTCTTGTTTTAAAATACCTCTAAAGCATCAAGATGAGTTCAAACCTAGAGTATGAAATACCGAAAGGCTGGCAGGATAGAATCCGTCCAAAAGGCTTCCAAGGTCATTCTGATATCAGGTTAACATTTGCCAAAGTCTTTTTTAAAGCAAAAGCATTTCAGAGAGTCTCTTGTGAGTCTTTATTGTAATACCTTTTGAAGAAATAATATTCACTAGTAATAAAAACATTTTCTCCAGGAACAATGCAGCAGCTTAATAGAAAGCATTCTTCTGAAAGTTATTTTCTTCTGCACCACCAAGTCAGGCAAGTCCTTCTTCTTTTATAATAGCCATAGGATACTTCTCCTTGTACATTCCTACTTTCACTTATCACAAAATAGTTCTCTTGTTACAGGAATAAGGTAATGCTTCTCACCTACATTCACTCTTATCAGCTGCTAGGCTGGGCTGCTTGATTCAGAAGTCCGATTTACTGTGTGATGCAGTTACAAGGATGCTGTCAGTATATTCTTCACAATCTCTCAGCATCAATGCTTCCACCTGAGCCCGAGCCCTGCTCCTCCTCCTCATCCTGGGCTGATGCAGAAGAACTCACCATCAGAAAGGTGACTCGGTCCTCCTGCCCCAATCAACAGCACAGCCAATGGCTACTGCAGCTGAAACTGTCACTAGGTAACAGTTGCCAGGCACATGCAGGCTTATAGACTTACTCGGCAAGCTCCGATCAAGATTGACAAAAGAAGACAATGGAACTGACCAATCCCTATAATATATTAATGGCATTTATGAACTTCTAGAGATAATCTCCTTATAGCATTTGTAAGGATGATTTCCTAGAAACAAACAGGAAAAAAAAAACTGGCATACACCTTTAAACCCTGTAGAGACTACCACAAGGTACTATGACTCTAAAAAGTCAGCAGTAATCTAATGCTCATTGGCAAAAAAAACTTATTAATTATTAAAAATCAGCCAAGTTTTCATGAACTCAAGAGATATGATTGCTTTTTTTCTCTCTAAAATATATAGTTATATTTTGATGAATACAACTTAAAAGTCATTTACTAATCTCTCCAATCCCTGCCACACCCACACAAAATTGCTGAGTTCAATACATTTAACTGTACAAACAAAGCACAAGAACTAATACCACTAGGCTAAAATCTATTCAAAGAAATATTTAAGGTCAAATATGATCTTATATTTAGTATATGCCTATACTAAAAGTATAGGCATCAGAATAAATAGAAAGATTGCTTAGTCCACTTTCTATCCTAATATTAAAAAAGGGTCAAAGGGGCAAGGAAATTTGGCATAAGTGCTTGAGCTACACATACCCAAGTTAGAAGAAGGCAAATTAAACTCAAAAATATTATGGATATTAAAAACATTTATTTTGACATACTACACAAAAACTTTCACTATTTTAAGCGTATTTTTAATGGGGTCAGCACTTTTCTTTAGTGCGACATAATGAATTTATAAATTATTACAGAATTAAAATAAATCAGGAAAATTAAGATAAAAATGGAAGATAACTAACATTTGTTGAGCATGTTCTATGTGCCAAGCATTGTGCTATGAGCTTCATATATTTTTTCTCTACAAAGTCCTTAAAACTATACGAACTAGGTATCATCATTATCACTTTCTAAATGAATTAAGTGGGTACCAGAGAAGTTAAGTTTAACTTCCCTACAATTACAAAACTACCAGGTGGGATTGAAACAGGTCAAAATTATCATTCTTCACTTCATATTAATACGCTCTACCCTCTCTTTTCTACTTATGGCTGTCAGTAAGAAAATGTCTTAGAAGAATTATCTCAGATTTCATAACAATGATTTCTATCATAACAAATATCCTTTCTGACCAAAATGGAATAAAACTAAAATTCAGTAACAAGAGGAACTTTGGAAACTGTACAAATACATGGAAATTAGGCAACATGCTCCTGAATGACCAATGGGTCAATGAAAAAATTAAGAAGGAAATTTAAAAAGTTCTTGAAACAAATGAAAATGGAAACACAACATACCAAAACCTATGAGATACAGCAAAAGCAATACTAACAGGAAAGTTTATAGCAATAAATGCTTTAAAAAAAAGTAGAAATACTTCAAATAAACAACCTAATGATGTACTTTAAAAATTAGAAAAGAACATACCAAAACCAAAGTTAGTAGAAGGAAAGAAAGAATAAAGAGCAGAAATAAATAAAATTAAGACTAAAATAAATACAAAAGATCAACAAAACAGAAAGTTACTTTTTTTAAAAGATAAACAAAATTGAAAAACCTTTAGCTAGACCAAAAAAAAAGGAGAAAGAAGATCCAAATAAAATGAGAGAGGAAAAAGGAGACATTAAAACTAATACCATAGAAATACAAGGGATCATTAGAGACAATTATGAATAATTATATACCAACAAATTGGAAAACCTAAAAGAAATGAATAAATTCCTGGGGATACATATCACCTACCAAAACTCAACCATGAAGAAATAGACAACCTGAAACAGGTCAATAACAAGAGATTGAAACAGTAACAAAAAGTCTCCCATCAAAGAAAAGCCCAGAACCTAAAGGCTTCACCCCCAAATTCTACCAAACATTTAAAGAACTAATGCCAATTCTACTCAAACTATTGTAAAAAATTGAAGAGGATGGAATATTTCCAAACTCATTCTAAGAGGCCAGCACTACCCTAATATCAAAACCAGACATGGAAAGAATGAAAAAAGAAACCTACAGGCCAATATCCTTGAAGAACACAAACACAAAAATCCTTAATAAAGCATGAGCAAACCAAATTCAACAACATGTTAAAAAGATCATTCACCATGGTCAAGTGAAATTAATCCTAGAGATGTAAGAATGGGTCACCATACGCAAATCAGTAAGTGTAATACATCATATTAACAGAATGGACAAAAACCAAATGATCCTTTCAATATATAATGAAAAAGCATTCAACAAAATTCAACATCCCCTCATGATAAAAACGTTCAACAAACGGAGTATAGAAAAAACATACCTCAAAACAATAAAGGCCATATATGACAAACTGAATATACTGCATGGGTAAAAACTGAAAGCCTTTCCTCTCACATCTGGAACAATATAAGGATGACCACTTTCACCACTGTTATTCAACATAGTACTGGAAGTCTTGGCCATAGCAATTAGACAAGAGAAAGAAATAAAGAGCATCCAAATCGGAAAAGAAAAAAGTCAAATCATCCTTGTTTGCAGATGACATGATCTTATATTTTGAAAACCATAAAGACTCCACCAAAAAATCTTTAGAACAGATAAACAAATTCAGTAAAGTTGCAGGGTACAAAATTAACATACAATAATCAGCAGCATTTCTATACATCAACAGCAAATAATCTAAAAGAAATCAAGAAAGCAATCTTATTTATAATAGCTATAAAGAATATAAAATACCTAGGAATAAACATAACCAAAGAAGTGAAAAATCTATATAAGGAAAACTATAAAACACTGATGAAAAATTAAAGATGACACAGACAAAAAAAATATTGGGAAGATATGTCATGTTCATGAATTGGAAGAATTAATATTGTTAAAATGCTAATAATATTGTTGAAATGATAATACTACCCAAAGTGATTTAATACAATCCCTATCAAAATACCAATTACATTCTTCACAGACGTAGAAAAAACAATCCTAAAATTTGTATTTGAACCACAAGAGACCCTGAAAAGCCAAAGCAATCTTAAGCAGAAAGAACAAAGCTAAAGGCATCACACTACCTGACTCAAAATATATTACAAAGCTATGGCAACTAAAACAGTATAGTACTGGTATAAAAACAGACACATAGACTGAATGGAATAGAACAGAGAAGCCAGAAATAAATCTATGCATTTACAGCCAACTCATTTTCAACTAAGGTGCCAAGAACATACATTGAAGAAAAAAACAATGATGCTGGGAAAACTGGATATCCATATGCAGAAGAACAAAACTAGACTTCTCTCACCATATACAAAAATCAAATCAAAATAGATTAAAGACTTAAATGCAAGACCTGAAACTATAAAACTACTACAAGAAACCAGTAAGGAAATACTTCAGGACATTGGTCTAGGCAAGGATTTTTTGAGTGAGACCTCAAAATCACAGGCTATAAAAGCAAAAACAGACAAACAGGATTATATCAAACTAAGAAACTTCTGCACAGCAAAGGAAACAATCAACAGAATAAAGATACAACCTAGAGAAGGGGAGAAAATATTTTCAAACTATCCATCCAACAAGGGATTAATAACCAGAGTATATAAGTAACTGTAACAACTCAATAGCAAAAAAAAACCCATAATCCAATTAAAAAGTAGGGAAATATCTGAATAAACATTTCTCAAAAGACAACATACAAATTACCAACAGTATGAAAAAATGCTCAGCATCACTAATCATCAAGGAAATGCAAAATTAAAAACACAATGAGATATCATTTCACCCCAGTTAAAATGCCTATTGTCAAAAAGAAAATAACAGATGCTGGCAAGGATGCAGAGAAAAGGGAACTCTTACACAATGTTAGCGGGAATGTAAATTAGTACAGCAACTATGGAAAACAGCATGGAGGTTCCTCAAAAAACTAAAATGAGAACTACCATATGATCTACCAATCTCACTGCTGGATATATATCCAAAAGAAAGGAAATCAGTGTATCAAAGAGATACACTGAGATACACTCTCATGTTTATTGCAGTATTACTCACAACAGCCAAGATATGGAATCAACATATATGTCTATCAATAGATAAATGTATAAGGAAAATTTGTATACACACACACACACACACACACACACACAGTGGAATATTATTCAGCCATAAAAAAGAATAAAATCCTGTCATTTATAGCAACATGGATTGAACTGGAAAACATTATGTTAATTGAAATAAGGCAGGCACAGAAATACAAATATTGCATGTTCTCACTCACATATGGGAACTAAAAAGATTAATTTCCTAGAGGTAGCGAGTAAAATGGTGGTTACTGGAGGCTCAGAAGGTTAGGGGAAGAATGAAATGAAGAGAGGTTGGTTAATGTGTACAAAAATATAATTAAATAGATGAAATAAGTCCAAGTGTTCAATAGTAGAGTAGAGCACAACTGTCGTTAACAAGAACTTACTGCAGTTTTCAAAATAGCTAGAAGAGAAAATTTAGAATGTTCCCAACACAAGAAAATGATAAATGTTTGAGGTGATGGATATCCCAATTTCCCTGATTGGATTATTATACATTGTATGCATGTATCAAAGTATCACATGTACCCCATAAATACATACAACTATTATATATCAATTAAAAATGATTTCTAAAGAATAGAAAGCCTTATTCTTTCCACCACATTGAACTGCCTTTTAGGAAGACCATGTTATTGCGAAAGTCTTTGGGGGTTTAGGTGAAATATAGAATGGTAAGTGTATTTCTCATTATCAGAAATATTTATAAGACAAGTTAAAATAATCTTAGAATGAATACCATGTTTAGGTTTGAAAAGTCAATAATGCAAAAAGGCAAGGAAGTCCTGTTTTCAACAGAGCATTTTGACTTTTAAAGATAACTAAAACCATTAAAATCAAACAAGATCAGATCTAACATTTTATAGTACAATAACAATAGATATTCAAAACAAAATTACAGTTGACAGATATTCATGAACATAGATAGATCCCACATTACATATAAAGAAAAGTTAAATAGTAAGCTTTACTACAAAATCATTGAAAAAGTACACACTTTACACATTTTCAAAACAGTTTGAATCATAATATTTCTAAAATTAGGGAAATGGCAAAAAATCTCATTTAGAGAAATTCAAATACTGGATCGCTTTAGTTTGACATATTTATTTCCAAAAAATAATCGCAGGGACTTCAATCTAGAAATACTGTAAATAGTCCATGATTGCACATGTTTCCAAAAGTATATGATAATATGATACGGAGAGTTTAAAAAGCAGTGTCTTTGACCCAGTAAGCCATCTTCTTTGCTTCCACCAACTTAAAAAAAAAAAAAAAAAAAAAAAAAAGCTTTAGTAGCTTTAATAGGTAATTTTTTTTTCTTTTTAGCAACTGACTCTACCAGCCTCCAAGTTTTCTTCTTTTCCATCTTTTTTTCCAGATCTGATTATAATAGGAACCAATTTATAATGTGAAGCTCTAATGACAAATGAATACTAATATATTTACATGGTTTATTACAGAATGCATTCTACTGTGTTTTTATATTAGGCATAATTCTCTTCATTTTGGGGGTCATTAGGTATTTTATTATTGCCATATTTTTACAATCATTATCAACTACCTCATTCTCCTTTCAACTGATGAATGATAATCAGAAAATATCTAAGAGGAATCATTATTTGTGATTACTTCACAATTACTTCTAACAGCCCAAACTGTGTAACTTTATTAGATGACACATCATAGGCAATTTATTTTTTATTTATACATTAGATATATTTTATGTTTCTTTATAGTTATCATTATGTCATTATTAAACAGCCAGTTAAGGCAAACAACTACTCAATAGAACCCAAACAGCAAAGCAAAAGAGAGCCATTAGCTATCAGTGGCAAATAGGATAAACAGTAGGCAGTGACCATCAAAGAGAACTGCATACACAAACTAGTGTCATAAAAGTAAACAAATAGAAGTTAAAGTTATTGTCTTTTAATGTATTTTGAAAGGTACCGAAAGGTGCATGCATGCAGAATTTATCTATTTCCTCAACTACTCCTCTAATCTGTTAACTTTTCTTCATCTCCACTGTCATTACCCTAGGCAAGCTAGCATCATCTTGTGCTTGGACTGCTTCAGTGGATTGCAGTCTGGTCTTCCTGAATTATTTGTATTGATAATGGATAATCCTTCCATTATCCACAAAACAGGATATTATTTCTGAAATGCAAACCAGATCATGTCACTCCCCTGTTTAAAATACTTTAGTGGTTTTACATTGCCCTTAGGATAAGGTCCTATAGATCTATAAAATCTGGTCTCCATATATTTATTCAGTGAAAGATTAAGTGCTTTCTCTCTAAGATGGAGAACATGTCTGCTCTCACCACTTCTCTGCACATTGTACTAGAGGCCCCGGACAGTGCAATAGGGAATAAAAAGAAATAAAGGCCATATAAGAAAAGGAAAATATAATTGTATACATAAGAAATACTGAAAAAGCTTTCCAAGGGCCCATTATAACTGAGTAAACTTTTTCAGAATATATGGTCAATATATAAAAATCAGTGTGCTTTATATACTTGCAACAAATGATAGGAAACAAAATTTTAAAACAATAAACCATTTATAATAGCCTTAAAAAGAAAATAGGGATAAACTACCCTAGAAACTATAAAATGTCATTGAGAAAAATTAAAAGGTCCTAACTAAATGGAGAGAAATACTATCTTTATGGAACAGAAGATTCCATATTAAACATGTCAGTTTTCCCAAAATTGACCTATATATTGATTATTAAACCAATTAAAACTAAAGCAGGTATTTTTGTAGAATCCACAAGCTGCTCATTCTAAAATATATATGTTAACACAAAGGATCCAGAATAGCTAAAACAGTCTTGGGAAAGAAAACAAAAAATAAAGGTAGAAGACTGGTACAACCTGATTTCAAGACTTACTATAAAGCCACAGTAGTTAAGACTGGCATAAGGATAGATGAAAAGATCAGTGAAAACAACAGAGTACAGAAATGAACTCATATCTATATGGTCAACTGAATTTCAATTAAAAACTCTGAAACAAGTAAGGTGAAAGGAAAATCTTTTCAGTAAATGGTACTAAAAAAATTTGAATATCAATCTGGGAAAAAAATGAATTTAGACCACCACTTCTTCATACCATACATAAAAATTTAGTTGAGATGGATCATAGATCTAAACAACAACAAAAAAACTGAAACCATAAATATATAGCTTCTAAAAGAAAACATTCTAGAAGAAGAAAGAATGTCTTCATGATATAAGAATAGATGAAGATTTCTTAGAATACTAGAAGCAATAACTATAAAAGAAAAATTTAATAAGTTATGCTTAAAATTAAAATTCTGATTATCAAGAGACATCATTAAGAAAATCAGGGCTGGGCGCGGTGGCTCACGCCTATAATCCTAGCACTCTGGGAGGCCGAGGCGGGTGGATTGCTCAAAGTCAGGAGTTCGAGACCAGCCTGAGGAAGAGCGAGACCCCGTCTCTACTATAAATAGAAACTAATTAATTGGCCAACTAAAAATACATGTAAAAAAAAAATTAGCCGGGCATGGTGGCGCATGCCTGTAGTCCCAGCTACTCGGGAGGCTGAGGCAGGAGGATTGATTGCTTGAGCACAGGAGTTTGAGGTTGCTGTGAACTAGGCTGATGCCATGGCACTCACTCTAGCCCAGGCAACAGAGTGAGACTCTGTCTCAAAAAAAAAAAAAAAAAAAGAAAATCAGTTAGTAAACCAAAAGACAGGAAGAAAACATTAGCAAAACATATATCTAACAAAGGACTTGTATCCAAAATATATAACTGACTCCACAATTTGTTAATAAAAATAAAAACAACCCAATTAAATATCAGGAAAAAACTAAAATGACACTTCACAAAGGAAGATATACAAATTGCCATTAAGAAAATGAAAAAGTGCTCAGCATTAATAGTCATCAGGAAAAGGCAAAGTAAACCCACAATGAGATATCAATATATACCCATTAGAACAAGTAAAACTAACAAGACTGACAATACAAGTGTTGGCAAGGGTACAGAACAATTGAAACCTTCATATGGTGGTAGTGTAAAATGGCTCAACTTTAAAAACTGTAACAAATCATTTGGGAGTTTCTTACAACATTAAACAAATTTACCTTATCTCCCATTCAGTTCCATCCAGTAGCAAGGAAAACATATGTCCATAAAAGACTTGCATAAAATGTTTATAGCATTATGTATAAAAATTAAATAGTCAAAAACTATAAACAACCCATATGTCCATCAACAAGGGAATGAATAAACAAATTGTGATATGTCCATACAGTGGAATACAGCAATAAAAAGGAACAAAAGTAATGATACACACAGTGTGGATGAATCCTAAAACTAAAGAAGCCATACATTAAAGGTGCATACTGTGTGCCTTTATATGAAGTTCTGAAAGAAGAATAACTAATTTTTGCTGAAAGAAATCAAAATAGTAGTTGCCTCAGGTGGTGTGTGGGTGCACGCATGTGTTAGTATGTGCACACACCAGTCAGGAATTGACTGAGAATAGGTATAAGGGAACTTTCAAGGATTAGGGAAACATTCTGTACCTTGATAGGTGTAGGTTACACACATGCATACATATTAAAACTCACCAAAACGTAACATTTAAGACCTATGTAAGTTATAGCTAAGAGAATGATAAAGCTGTGATTACATTTGCATATATCAAGTGTTCCATTTCTGTGTAAAACCACCAAATGAAAGCCCTAAAGTACTTGAGTAAATTTAAAGGCATTGCTAGGAAATTATATATTAATAGTATATTGATATTTAAAGGAAAATACCAGAAGCCTGTAAAGCAATGTGCTATCAAGAACAAGGGCTACTGAGAAGTCTAAAAGAACACTGGTGGACAGAATAAGTACATCTAGCCTGCGCTTACTTTCACACTCAATCAGTATATCTGACTCATGGCTCAGTGTTTGTACTCACAGACACAACAGCCCAGATGCAAGTGAGACACTAAGTGAGAAAAGACTTATTAAATGCCAGTTATACAACGAGACTGCCCTGGCTAGCTGAGATCTAAAACAATTGGCAAGTAAGCAAAACTTTTGAGAGATTCTATTATATTTGGTCAATCACAAAAGAAAATGGAGAAAGAAAATGCTAATTTACTATATTTACCTCATTCTTAGTGGGAGAAACTCTCAAACATAAAATATGTGCCTAAAACTAAATTAATTGCTCAAAATAGTATATAGAGCAATAAAATAAAATCATGCATAGTATGATCTTTCTTTCCATAATTTCCCCTAGGCATGTTGTTAACTTTAGTAAACATTTATTAAGTTTGAAGACTAGGAGAGACTATGACTTAGAGGAAAGAGTATAGGCTTAGAATCAGATTTGGGTTGGCACATGGCTACACCATTCATTAACTATGAGGCCTTGGGTATGTCTTTCTCTCCACATGTCTCAGCTTCCAACTGTAAAATGGAGATAATACCTACCATTGAAAGTTAGTTATGAAAATTAGAAATTAAAAATAAAGCATGTAAGGCACATAGTAGTTATTCATTCAAAGCTTACCAATAGTAAGATAAGCATATTATTTTATTATCAGTAAGGTTTTTGTTTAATCATTTTTCCTTAAGAAACTAAAACTACAGGTAACCTGCTAAGATTAGGAAATTAATAACAATATTTTCTCTTTTCTATTGAATTGTCACCTCCCTCAACATTTCTTTTTTAAAAAGTATACTCCTAAAAGACTATTGTCTAAACCTGATCATGCATTTTAGGAAAAATCCTGTGATTAGCAACAAAGTAACATAAAAATTTCCAAGCCTTCTTACACAAAAATCTACATTTCCCAGATAACTGAGGGGCTTTGCTTTTTAAAATTCATTTTTAAAATTTTGTTTTACTCTATCGATAAATTTCATATTTAAATTGCTCTCAGATGTATTCTTTATTCCTCTGCCTTCTTAAATCAAGAATTCTGAAAATAATTTAATATTTGCCTGGCAGGGTAGAATCATCATGTTAATATCAGTTAGAACATTGTCTTCTAATACAATCAAACCTTTACAGCTACTGGGTTCAATATACATGTATATACATACATACAGAGAGAGAGAGACAGAGACAGAGAGATTTGTTTAACTTCCACAAGTAACCAGGCACCTAAAAAATAATATGCAGATCCCTATTATTTTATTACTCCATTTTCACAGCAAACATAGCAGTATCCCCTACTTCCCCTCCTAATTTTCTATGTTTAATTTTCTGGGGGCTTAAATATCAGAAGCTAAGCCTATAAGAATTTTTTTCTCAAAGAAGAAATAAAGATACTGCTCTTTGAATAAAGTGACATATCTCAGGCTTAAGCTGTCAGTTATTTCTAGATAAGTGAGGTGGTAACTTTTAGTATGGCAATAGATGTGATAATGCACTTAAAAATAACATAGGAAAAAAGGAAATTCCAAGCTTTCTTACATTTCCTCTGGCTAAGAACTATCCATCAATCATGATCCTTTTCTACTTTATGGAATAACAAATCTGGAAATTAAATTGCTTAATAAAACTTTTATATCAATAAAATCCCATCAAAAATTAGTATTAACTCACAGAAAGGGTGCAAAACAGCTATTTCCCTCTGGTTTTTGTGCAGTAAAAACAGAGAAAGAAAAGTTGAATCTTAAAACATTCCCTACAAATGTCTATTAAAATTGTATGAAAACGGAAGAGCACAATCCCATTTAAAATAAAAGGTTCACATTATAGGAAAGAAATGTTGATTTGAATTCATTTTTAATTGAAAGAAATTTTTCCCTTATAAAAGAAAATTGCTATTTTTTAAGATATCTTATTGTTATGGCAACTGAAGTACTAAAAATAATAAAGAAATATCAAAGTTGTTATAGCAACTAGAATTTTAAAAAGCCATGAAGTGTAGAATGATCAAACCTTTACTTGGCTTGAAATGCAACATCTATGACTCAGTTTTCAAAAGAAAACTTGAAATACTCATGCTGTTGTCTTTGAATTATCTCTGCAGTCCAAGTTAAAAAACAAAAAACAAAAACTTCAGCTTATGAGTTGAAGTATTTTTTATATCATTTATATCCTTTAACATTCTATACATATTCAATAATTTGGCTTTGACAACTCTACTGTTACTGACCTCCATGAGCAATGGGAAATGTTGATCACTTAATAAATGTCTGTTGAATTGAACTCAACTATTCGCTTTGTGTGAAATTTAGATTTTCTGCTCTTCTAACTTGCTTCTTACCTCCAGTCTTCACTGTTCTGCCCTAGAATACACTAAAAATAGACAAGAACTACATACTGCCAAAGTGTTGTGCCCAGAGTCATCCAATTAGAGTTCAATTAAATTAAAAATTTACTGAAGGCCTAGTGCATGCCAGGTATTATTTGAGGTTCTGGGACCCTGTTCTGTCAGAGGAAAAAATTTGTGAACATTTTATAAGCAGTAGGAAGGCCTTTGAAGAATTTAAACTGAGAAGAAACATGAATTAATTTTTTTTGCAGAGATGGCCTTATTATTGAGAAGTAAAAATTTTAGGTTCATGTGATTTGTGTTAGAAAATCAAGAAAAGTCTTTACTTTCATATGTTCCTTGCTAATAGTTAATGAGCAAGATTCATTGACAAATGTAGTAGTATTTGTTGCTAACATAGTACATTCTCCAGCATTCATGGACTAAAGAGAATTGGCTAGAAATAAACCACTATGTATGATTCTCTCATATCTTTCTGCTTTATTTATACCTTTTATCTCTCTTCTTTTTAGTTTTTTCTTCCCCCTAAAACCATTGTTTATCCTGCAAGTCAATAAAGACGACTTGAGAAGCTCAGATGGCTTGGTGGGAAAGAGGGTCATGCTTTTCCATAGACCTAGAAAGGGAGAGTTGTAGCACTTATCAGTTAGGTAAAGCCTCCTGTTAATATACACTACAGATTCCAATAACTCTATCGAAAGAGAATGCCTTCAGAAACATAAACTTATTCTCCTCAACTACCTTACTAGGTAAAGAAGATGACTAGTAACAAGCATTATTATTTCGGTCCTAGCCTAACATAATTCTATTGCCTTTCATTAAAATAAATATTACTGCCCTTTAGATGAATGATTTGCAATACCTTGTTTTATTCTTAATTCATGCTTATTAGCATCATACAACAAAACCTTATTTGTCCTAATTTTTACAACAAAGAATTACAAGCACTCAAAAAACACCAGGAAAAGAACCTAATACAATTTCACATAGTTGTAATAAGTGTTTATGTACTTCAAAATAAAAATGAATTATTCAATAATTAAATTGATCATTATATGTAACCATAGTAATTTGTGTCTATGTAGTGCCTGTACAACTAATTTTATAAGTTGTTGGACTTCTATTTTTTATGCTACATATATACTGTGTCTATGTACTGATATACAGTATACATTTTATAATATTCCTCAAAATGGAGTCCAAGAAATCTTTAAGGGTGTTATCTTTAGTTGTCCAAAAATATTCTTTAATTTTTAAAACTTTTCAACCTTTATTTCCATAACAATCTAAAAAGCTTTCCTAGAAGTACGTTCTGATAATGTGGCTGCTATCTCATAACAAAGTATTGTTATGTAATATTTGTGCCAATATTTGTTGAAGTTTTCACATCATGTTAGAGTTAAGTAGTTCTTAATTTGCTGCAGGCTAAGAAAATAGAACATAAAGAGATTTAATATGTAAATGATGTACTAAGTGAAGGTCATATCATCTACCACCACACCATGCAAGTCATCTGAAGGCACATGGCCTCACAAGCACGCTAAGCTCAAACGAAGAAAAAAAATCTATATTGTAGCTATCAGTATCATGGTCACACTGTAGCAGCAATTTAGTTTCTGGAAGATAATCTAATCTATAACTGTAAATTAATATAGTAAACACATATTTTATTGATTTTATAGTTTGCTTCTCTTAGATTTCTTATGGTTATGAGAGCTAAAAGTATAAAGAATTTAATGTTGTATCTCCACATATTTAGATAACATTGAAGTAACACATATAATCAACACTGGTAGAAAGAGGATCTTTGAGGACATTTTTTCCCCATGAAATGGTTTGGCATATTATTCAAAGTTGAAACTCTGACTCGTATAGTTGATATTCTTAAAATGTCTATTAATAATGATGATTAAGTACTCTGAGCAATACAAGTCAAAGGGAAGGCAAAGCCACAGAACACTATTTAACTAAGTTGATAAGAAACTAATTTAATTCTTTAGTCTACAGTGCCCATTAAGCTTATGGAAAATATCCAACTACAAATCATTAAGAACAGATAGAAAAAGAGTTGCGAGAGACAAGAATACAGTTAATAATCATAAGATGCTCACCTAAACAAAACTCCTAGTACAAGAAAACACTAAAGACATGTCTTGATTGTTACTCCCTCCAAAAACCTCCCCCATATCCTATTTTCAACCATACACTACCCCCACTGTCAGCTCCTAGACCTAGGCAACTGTCTCATTTATCTTTGCATCACTCATGGAGCCTAACACACAGTGCTTCAGTCCTAGAGACTCAGTACATGTTTGGTGAAAAGACAATGTTTCTGTTGACCCAGCAGTCTCCCTCCAAAGATCTCACATTATTTTATAAACAGACATTACTGACCTTATAAATATGTTGTATGGCTTACTCAAGATTATACTGTATTAAATATATGATAGAAGATGAAATGTCAACAGAAAGGAACAAAATGAAAACCTTCCAACCCTCAGACAGAGGATGTATTAACCAGAATATCAGTAAGAACCTGTTGCAGGGGCCTAAAATAATTTACCAGGTAATTTAATTCACCAAGCATAAAGGTTTGAATGTGTTTAATCACCTTCTTCACTAGGCTATGAGTTCCTCTGAGAGTATCTTTTGTTACTGTCATCCTAAGTGGCAAGCACAGTGCCTGGCATATAGTGGAAGATAATAATATTTGCTAGATAAACCAGGTTGACAGATTTGTGTTCCTTTCCTGCTGAATATCTAGATTATTTTATAAAGCAGGAGCCTAATCTAGAATAAACATCAGGATTATCTTAAAGTATCAGAAATTGGGGTAGCTTAAACTCACCCAGAATATAAAGCTTTTTAAAAGAAAGCTAAAAATATTATACTTTCTCATTATTCTTGGATCATGTTATGGGAGAAGGAAGAAAATGAGAAATCAAATGAATTGACTTACATCTGTCAGTACACCAGGCAGTTTCAAAGTTAAGTGGGTAAAGTGATTAGGTAGCATAGGGAACAACTCAGAATATTGAACCTTTGACAGAAACCACTTTTAAGAGACAGAAACTGAGAAAGAAAAGAATAAACTTATTATGGTGTTTTCAAGACATCCCCAAAAGAGGAATGAATGTTGCTAAACTGACAGAAGCCTGGTTAAAAAAAAAAAATCTCTATTGAAAAGGATTTGGGATCAAAGAAGAAAATGTAATTAAAACTGAATTGTAAGATTAACATAGGGATCAGCAATCATTTTGGGTAATATTGGGGCCACTAAGCAGCACAATGCCATAATGTTTACAAACTCTTGGGTCTGGTGACAAAATTTTAAATAAAATGAATGTCCACACATACATATACATAAATACATATACACACATTCACAGAGTTTAAATGTTCCTATTAATCTAACATTAACAACCTGCAATGCCAGCTTCAAACCAGCAATGCTCTAGACTTTTTCAGTGACAACCATAACACAAGCTAAAGCTTGGTAAGTTTGGCTCTGCAACATGGACTCATATTACAAACCATTACAATTGTCTGATCTTCCCAGTAACTTTCTTTTACCTATCTCTACTTTCAGCTGCTGAAATAACCAGGTGTACATAAGCAGCATAAAATAGAAAAATGACTTATAGCAATATAGTTGTTGAAATATTTAAGCTTTTTTAAATAAACATAACTTGTTCAAAGAAAAATATGCCTTTGGGTAAAAGTAGATTTTCATAGAATTTAAATGTCTAATAAGATGTTAGAATTAATTGGGTATTTAAAAATAAGAACGTATCAAGTAATTTATAATCAACATTTACACTAGGAAGAAAATGCTCAGAAAATTTTATTCAATACCCAATATTCAGAAGTTGATTATAAGATAACAATAAGATAAATCAACTTCTGGTTCTTTTCTTCTTCTATCATATATCAAGTATTTCCAATGCTGTGCCTTTTCAATAACATCAAGTCCTTCGGGTCTTAACTCTCTAGTATTTCAGCAGTCATCACAGGGCAAAGGCATGTATTAAGATGTATTTGTGGCTGGGCACTGTGGCTCATTCCTATAGTCGCAGCTACTCAAGAGGCTGAGGCAGGAGAATTGCTTGCGCCCAGGAGTTCAAGACTGTAGTGAGCTCTGACTGGGCCACGGCACTCTAGAGTGGGCAACAGAGCAAGACTCTGCCTCTAAAAAAAATAAAAAATAAATAAAAGGGATGTACTTGTGATAGAAAAGTTTTAGAAAATTTTAGGAAACCATTTATCTAATACATATTTTATGTTTTTATACTTGTAAATTTGATTGCATTAGTTGTTTAAATGCTTACATATGCAAATATTATCTGGCTGCCGAAAGATAGCTGCAGAAATGTGAGGAATTCTAGTTACAGTAATGGGTTGGAATGACATTTTCCTTAATAACTCCTTTTATAAATGTACCGCCCAAGCTGAATGTCATTATGGGACTATTTATAATTTAAAGCTTTCTGTCAAGATGATTTTATGCCCTGACATGGCACTGAGTAGGCTGGAAACAGCTGTATCCCCTGAAGGAAAATTAAATTATTGGTGTTATTCAAGAGCAAATGTATTAAATAGGCAGTATTTCCTACAGAACTTCATGAGAATGATGATGGCTACTGATTGAGAATCCAAGTTTGTGAAGACTTCTAAATACATATGTTATAAATATTCTTCATCTTAGCAAAATGAGATGAAATGAGAGAACAAAGTTCTAGTCCACTTATGCATTGGATGACAGGGAGTCTAATCTCAACTTCTCCCAGTTTTAAATGCTTAAAATTTATAAAATGAGATGCTTACCATCTGAAGCATGCAATAACAAGACAAGGTGCCTTTTTGAAGGTCTTGAGAGCTCTAACATGTTTACATTCACAAAAGTGCCTATGAAGAAGTGCGAATATTATAAATGTGGCCTGGGATACAAAGACTGTAGACACAATAGTTTCAGAAAACTACTGATAAAGAATAACATACTATAGTGCCTGTTGGTTATACAGGGCAAATCCCATTTAGAGCAAACGCCATAACAAATTCCAATGGAAAAGTCAGCATGACAAAAAAAATTCCAATGCTCAGGCTTATGACCTACACATTACAAATAATATTCACTATATAACAATGTTCCATCCCAACTAAAACCAGCAACAACAAAAAATGTAGAAAATCCTATTATTTGCTCGTTCTGACTTACAAGGATGATTTAATCATTGTGTTTTAAATGTTTGATGCAATCCTATTGTTGGCTTATTTTACTTTCACAAAAACTTGAATTCCAATTGTATATTACAATTTTATGTCCACAATAATGCCAATAAAGTATTAATCATGAGCACAAATGGAACGTAAGTAAATTTGTGCCATGAATGATGCAATATGCAAGTCAACAAAATGCATTAAAGACTGGAATTTATTCCTCTTTATACTTCGTAGTAGCAATAAGACACTATAGAAACTGTGATTTCAAGGTGATTACTGCATTACATATGGTTAAAATTACTCAGCATTTTTTTCTAACGCATTTTCATTTTCATAAAGGAAACAAAAAAGCCAACTGCTGCCCAACTTTGATTTAAAATATAGCTATTGTTAGAGACTCTACATTAAAATTTGAAAAGTATGTGATGAAAATGCACCTAAAAGCCAATGCAATACATATTTTTATCATATTATCGAGAAGCATTTAGTAACTAAAGAAATATACAAATGACTTAGATTCAAGGGAAGTAATAAAGGTCTGCATTTCACTAATTTTAAATGCTATGTTGGGAATGGAAAAGTAGAAATACTTAAAGCTATTAGCCAATGTCTCTACTTATCTTAAAGGCACAAAGTCTGAGAATAAGACACACAAAGGTTAGTATTTTCATACCATAGTAAGTCTTGTTCTAAGCCAACACTACTGAAGACAGCAATTTTATAACTCTTTGGTAGTGTGTCAGAAAATAGGAGCTATATGCTATATTATAAGTAGACTACAAAAACATAGATGCATTTTCATTCATTCATCATTCTGTAAACTTTTTCTTGAAAGCCTATTGTATGCTATGCTTTCTTTGTGAAATCCTTTGGTCTTGGTCAAATACACTCTTTTCTTATAAACTGTGGTGATTTTTTCCTTTAGAACCACGGGGGCTTACTTCTCTGATCTCTTCTGTTTCTAAAAAGAGAGAAAGTTTGGTACAAAACAGACATATCAATCAAAAGTAAAACGAACATTCAATCTACTTTCTGCACTTAAATTACCTACAGAAGTTGTTCCAAAATTAGGTTTGAGAGCCTAGAAGAAGATAGAATATAGCTTTTACAAAACAGCACTCTATACTAGAAAAGGAGGAAAGGAAGGAGGGAGAAAGGGAAGTAGGAAGGAGCAAACAAAGAAACATTCAAAAGGGGCTCAAAACATGAACAAGGGTTACATGGAAAATTTATTAAATATAAATATTTATAACATATTTTCATTCCAAAGCATATTACTTAGCATTTAAATAGCCCTTTTGGCCCACGAGTATTTTAAATTTTTTTATTCGTTGATTCATAACTCAAAGTACAGATACTTGGCACTTTGGAAATATGTGTTTTGAGACTGAGAAAAAAGCTGTGTTACCCATAGTACACTTTCCATGAGAGAATAAAGAAGACAAAAGTCCAAAGGACATCAGGAGTTGCCAAAAGATGTATTTACATTCATTATTTGTTGATTCAATAACGTGTTGAGTGCTTCCTACAACATCAGATGCAATGTAAAGACTCTATGGAAAAATACTGGTGAGAAAATTATAAATGTATATTGCATGTAGCCATATGCATCCATATGCAAAAGAATATAGTACAGTATAGAAGAATGCACATAGAACTTATCATCAGAGATTTAGGCTATAGCTTCAGATCCTGCAATTATTCTTATGTAACCCATACAAATAAGTTTTTGTACCTTCAGATTTTTCATCTGAAAAAGAGTGATACACCAATTATACTGCTTATCTCAGATGGTTAGTTGAAAGATTAAATGAGATATTTATAAAACATTTTGGGAAAAATTATAATGTGTGCTAAAAATGTCACTATTTTTACCAATAACAGTTAAGGAAAAATTTCTTAAAGCAGATTTAAGATTATTTCATATAATATTGCTTGGGCCTCTATTTGCACATCAAAAAAGGAGGTAGTATTATTACTTGCGTAACTCATAGGACTTTTATAAGGATAAAATTAGAAAGTATATGGAAATAACTTTATAAACTAGGAAGGGCCATGAAATATAAATGAATATTCTCATTACTATACATTTTATTTTCTTTTCTTAAAAATTTTTTTTTGGAAGTTGGTCAAAAGTCAAAAAAAGACTGCTTAAATCTTGATGATCTTTATTAATCAATCTCAGGCAACTAGACACAAGACAATTCTCACCCAATAAGCATAGAAGATATTCTGGATTGTTTTATCTACAATATACAAGTTTCCAAACTGGAAGAAACCACATAATCAGTGCAAAATGAAAATAAAAATCCCCCTGTTCAATAATCACTAAGAATTTCAAGACAGCAGCAGCGGAACATTTAACCAAGCATAGGACTCTTCTAAGTGTGGGGTCCTATGCAACTGCATAGGTCATATGTCCATGAAACCAACCCTGTAATAAGGATGTACAAATCAGGAAGTATGGAGACCAGAAGGCAGTGGAACAACATCTTCAACATGCTGAAAGCAAAAAACTGTCAACTCAGTAATCTATATCCAGTGAAAATACCCTTCAAGAATAAAGGCAAAATAGAGACTTTTCAAATAAAGAAGAACTAAGAGAAGTTGTCACCAACAGACTGGAACCATAAGAAGTGCTAAAGAAATTATTTCCAGCTCAAGGGAAATGATAGCAGAGAGAAACTTAGATCTTCAGGAATGAATGACAAGCACTGAAAATAGTAAAAATAACCTGGATTTAGTTCTTTATCCTAAATACATCAGTGAAGCATTTTAAAAAGAGTTCTCTGGTTGCACTGCAGAGAACTGGCCACAGGAAAGAAGTGCATGTGAAATAATGCAAGTGTGAAAACGATTTACAAAGCTATTCTTGTTGCCTAGGAAAAAGATGTACCTAAGACTCTAGCAGCAGCAAAGAAGACGGTGGAAGCCCATGTTAGAATCCCAGTTGTAACCATAAAACCTATGCTCTTTCTAGATATATTAGACCACACTTACACATGAAAAAAAAATTTAAATATTTTGTCAGTTTGTGATACCAGCAAAAAATGAAGCTTAGCTTAATCTTCATCCTGTCCTGCAACATGTCCCCCATGTTCACATCATTATATGCTTTTATGAAATTTGCACACATACCCAAAACAAAGGTTCTTTTCCTTACAGAGCTCCTCCCTCCAAATTATATATGCTTCAGGCCCCACAAATCCTGAATCCACATTGGATACTCAAACAAAACTAAGAGGCATAAAAGGCATATGGGGAATGAAATCAGAAGCTAGTTCATAAATCCTCTTGAGCATTTAGAATAATACTAGACATGTCTGGAATGATGACTGTAATTTAAAAAAAACTCCTACAAATTAAATTAGTAACATTTCAACCAAAATCAACAATCTAGATTGTTAAGATTCATATCATTATGTCTACATCAGTGATCAACTATAACATCAATAATATCTAAACTCTTTTTTCCCTTGGGAGTGATTTCTAAAAGGTAATGCAAATAAGGAGGCTGTTTGACTTAATGCATTCAATATTCATTATGTGTCACTTCATTTCCACAGCAAAGGTACTGGCCAGGTTTTCCTAGAGGACTGTTTGTCACAATATCTTTCTGGCTACATCTTCACCCATTTAAAAAAAAAGGCTCCCCAATAATCTTAAACTCTGTGTTAAGCTACTATCTCCATGAAAGAATATTTTAAATTAATGGGGTTGGCTTTTTCACTAAATCCCTCTTCTCTAAATATAACCTATCAGAAAAAATAGGAAATAAGACTTAACTTACCGGGAAGTAAAATGTATTATGGTTATAAATGTGATAGGTTGAATTGTGTATGAATGAAGATTAATGGAAGTAAAATTTAATTCTTGTTCTGTGGGCTCAAATGGAAAATCTAAAAGCCTTTATACATTGTGAGAGTTAAAGAAGAAGTGTGAATCAAAAATGAAAGTAGACAGCCAAAACCCAAGAGAGAAAAGCATTCAGAAGAATTATCTTCTACTTCTTTGATTCTCTGACTTTCCTTCCTACTTTTACATCAAGTAAAAGCCAAGTATCAGATGATTTAGGTGTTACATAAAGCATAAGAAAAGATAACTTAAACCTTTTAAGGCAACTATCTTTAACCCACCCCATTTTTTGTAATAACTAAAAAAATATTACAGGAATATTTTAGAGTTTAGAGTCTAGTACCTAGATCTTTGCTTCAAAGTATGGTCCATAAACTATAAGCAGTGTTGACATCATCTGATAGCTTCTTCAAAATGTGAATTCCAAATTCTGCCCCAAATCTTCTAATCTGCATTTTATTACAAGATCCATAGGTGGTTTGAATGCACATTAAATTTTGAGATTTGTCTTATGTAATGTTTCTGACAAATAAAAGGCAATAGTGAAATTAAAATTAAATGTAAACAAACCAAGAATAGATTATCAAGAATTAAATATTTTAATAATTAAATCAAGACTTAAAGAGAGAGATGCAATTGGTACCATTGATTGTATTCTAAGTTTAAACACTACACAGGATCGAAATGACATAATGTTACCATATAGTTTTGCTGCCATATTTTCATGTGACTAATGACTTAAAGGCTCCTTGCAAGTACCCTGAAGAATCATGGAATCCTTAAAGAATCCATAAGGTTACCAAGGTAAGACACAGGTTTCCCTCATTTTTCAAGGATGCTTCACTTGCTGCAGGTATTCTTAGAGAATATCTCCAGAATAAAAAGACGTACTCATGATTTAATTACATTTTCTCAAAGTATCAATGTGCCACTCAAGAACCCCTATACTCAAGAATTATCCAGTGATTTAAAACACCATTGAACCTGGTCCAAACTGGATAGAATTTAGCAACAAGAGACTCTTTCCTCTTGTATGGCAATAAAATCATTCTATGTAGAGTTCCATAAACAGTATCAGTGGAAATAATATCTACTACCTTGCTGAAAATGCACATGACATGTTACTTTAGAAAAGTAGGTGAGTGATTTAAGTGTCAAATTGGGACTGGTTCACAGAAAAGACTCCGTATAGCCAAAGCAATCTTAAGCAAAAAGAACAAACTGGGAGGCATCAATCTTCCTGACTTCAAGTTGTACTATAAAGCAATAATAATCAAATCAACGTGGTATTGGCATAAGAACAGAAGCACTGATCTTTTGAACAGGACTGAGAATCCATGGATGAAACCATCTACATATGGTAACCTAATCTTTGATAAACCAGACAAAAATATACATTGGGGAAAAGAATCTCTTTTCGACTTTTTGGTCTGATTTTATAGTTTATAATTTTGGTCATCTTTTACTCATGGTGATATTGATTTTTGGTGGTGAACTCGTGTTTTTTGTAAACTTTGTGAGATGTTTTTGAGGTCTACATTTAAAATACATTTTTCCTGAGAGAATTTGTATTGGCAGACACAGGCTTCTGGGAACTCTTGATCCAATACCCCTTTAAATTTTCTCCTCCTTTCCCTCTTCCTCCTCCTCTTTTTCTTCTTGCCACAAAAATTTTTATAAATTATGACCCCAAATCTCTATGATTGCAGTTTTATCTTTAGGAATTCTCAGATTTTTTTCAACACACCCCATAAAGCCTTAACCCACATAGACATTTTTCCTACAAGCTCCCTCTGTAGCATGTTAGTTTTCTTTTTTAACCAATGAGGTGTCAAGTATGAGGGCCATGACTTTATGAGTAGTCTCTGATACAGTTTTCAGAGACTTAGACCTCAAAAATTGCCTATCTTCTAGAGGAAAGTGCTTTTAAAATTTAAATTCTAAGTCACCAGAAATTGGCAGATAATCCCATGGCAAACACTACTCTAGTGGTTGCTAACCTCTCTGGACTTACTGTTTTAGCTTCCAAAGAATTCCCTTACATTTCTGCCAGCTCAACATACATACATTTGTGTGTTTGTGTGTGTGTCCAGTACTTTTAAGTGTGCTATACCAGGAAGTGGTTCTTTAAATACCTAGTCCACTTTAGACTTGAAACAGAAGTCTTTACTTGGATTGTTTTAATATTGTTTGGGGTTGTTTAATCCAAAGTTTCACCTGATCATGCTTTACTCAAAGCCTCCAGTAACTTTCCATCACACTTACACTGATATCCCAAGTTCTCATCATAGCTTGTAAAGCCTGACAAAATCTGACTTCCTGCTACCTCTCCAACCTCATCTTCTCTCATTTTCCTCATCACTCATCCAAATGTTATGACTTCCTTGCTGTTCCTTGACTATGGCCAAACAAGCATCGTTATGCTTCAGAACCTGTGTGCTTACTGTTCCATCTACCTGGAACTCTCTACAGATATTCACATGCTTTGCACTCTCAGTCCACTTTGGTCTCTTGCTCAAGCATCACCTCTTCTGAGATGTCTTCTACCCTTTGTAAAATTGCACCCCTGATCACCCTCTACCCCCTTTCTCTGTTTTTTCTTCATAGCACGTAACGTATTATATGTCCATTTGTTTATTTGTGTATTCACTTTTGCTTTCTAGAATGTATTCACACAATTAAAGCTTGTCTGCCTTGTTCACTGGTGCATTTCTAATGCTTACAGCAGTACTGGACACGTTATAGGTGCTCCAATATTTGTTGAATACATAGATGTATTTCACCATCATTTTAATTAAAAAATTGAGTTATTCCCTCTTACTAAGGGAGCTATTTTCTGGGGCATGTGGTTTTGAAACGAACCCTAAAAGAATGTAACACATGGAATCATTTATTTTTATTAACTAGTCAATTTAGTTTTTGCAAATGCACAATTCCCGAGCAGCTGCTTAAAAATGAGGCAACTCATTTCCAAGCTGTTTCCTGCAAGTGCACTTGATAGTGCTAAATATTTATTAAGTGCCAGTGTGCTAAATTAGGTGTTGATAGAGAGTGACCACATTTCAGTCCAGCCAGTATTTGGGTCCAGAGAGCGCAAGGAAGAGAGATGTGGAGTTGGCCTGGTCCCCTTCCTCAGAGCCCTCAGGATTCACTTCCCAGATGCGGGGAGGTGATTTTAGAGAAAGTAGAGTTATTATGTGTTAAGTGTTACAGTGGTCTGAAGTGCTTCCCCCAAATTTAGCTTTTCTTTTTGCAAAGGTTAATTTAGATAAGAAGGTAGGAGGAGATCTTCTCCTGTATTACCTGAAATGACTGGGTGCTTCTAAGTAGTAGGAGATTTAAGAGCTTTGTGTTATAAGCAAGCCATGTATTCTTGAAAATGTGAATTTTAACTGAATCAGCTCAATAAGGCCTTGTTAAAGTATGTTCCTGGGACTGGGCTTTAACAATTGCTCTTGTACTTCCTGTAATTTCTCTGAGTCCTGACTCACCTTGGGCCTTAGTTGCCCCTAGCTGTAGGTCATTGTCCCAGTCTACACTGACATTTCTTATACTCTTGCTATTATTGCAAGGTTATTCCATAATCCCCCAGTTATCTGCTGATCTTAGCCCTCTATTTTCTCAACCATTTCTTTAAAAACACACTGAGCCTTCATAAAACTGGTGTTTTAGCATCACGTTTTAACTAAAACTGGTGTTTTAGCATCATCCTTTGCTTCCTTGTAATAAGACCAGCTCTGTCACCTGCCATTTAAAAAAAATAGATATTTATTTTTAATAATTAAGGGTACATAATAGTTGTATGTCTTTATAGGATACATGTGATGTTTTGATACAGGTATATAATGTGAATTCATCAAACCAGGGTAATTGGGTTATCCATCACCTCAGGCATTTATCATTTCTTTGTGTTAGGAACATTCCCATTCCACTCTTTTAGTTATTTTAAAGTATACCCTAACTTATTGTTCATTATGGTCATTTTGTTGTGCTATCAAATATTATTCATTTTATCTAACTATATTTTTGCCCCCATTGACTATCCCCACTTTATCCCCTACTCCCCATTGCCCTTTCCAGCCTCTGGTAACCATCATTCTATTTTCTGTCTCCATTAGATCAATTTTTAAAAAATATTTATTAATAGCTCCCACATGAAGGGAGAATATGTGAGATTTATTTTTCTGTGCTTGGCATATTTCACTTAACATAATGTTCTCCAATTACATCCATGTTGTTGCAATTGACAAGATTTCATTCTTTTTTATGGCTATATAATATTCCGTCATGTATATGTACCACAATGTCTTTATCCATTCATTTGCTGATGGACATTTAGGTTGATTCCATATTTTGGCTATTGTGAATAGTGCTGCAATAAACATGGGAGTGCAGACATATTTTTGATATACTGAATTCCCCTCCTTTGGATATATACCCAGCAGTGGGATTGCTTGGTCATTTGATAGTTCTATTTTTAGTCTTTTGAGGAACCTCTATACTGTTTTCTATAGTGATTACATTAATTTACATTCCTACTAACAGTTTACAAGGGTTCCCCTTTCTCTACATTTTCACCAGGATTCATTATTGCCTGTCTTTTTTATAAAAACCATTTGAACTGGAATGAGATGGTATCTCATTGTAGTTTTGATTTTCATTTCTCTAATAGCTAATGATTTTGAGCATTTTTTTCATATACCTATTGGCCATTTCTATCTTCTTTTGAGAAATGTCTATTAGATCCTTTGTCTATTTTTTAAATCAGATTATTTGATTTTTTCCTATTGAATTGTTGGAGCTCTTTATATATTCTACCTATTAACCCCTTGTCAGATGGGTAATTTGCAAATATTTCTGCCATTCTATGGGTTGTCTCTTCACTTTGTTGATTATTTACTTTGCTGTGAAGAAGCTTTTTAGTTTGATGTGATCTCACTTGTCCAATTTTGCTTTGGTTGCCTGTGCTTTGGGGGTATTACTCAAGAAGTCTTTGCCCAGATCAATGTCCTGAAGCATTTACCCAGTGTTTTCTTTTAGTAGTTTCATAGTTTCAGGCCTTACATTTAAGCCTTTAATCCATTTTGATTTGATTTTGGTATATGCCAAGAGATAAGGGTCTAGTTTCATTCTTCTGCAAGTGGATATCCAGTTTTCCCAGCACCATTTAATGAAGAGATTGTCCTTTCCCCACTGCATGTTTTTGGCACCTTTGTTGAAGATAAGTTCACTCTAGATGTGTGGTTTTATTTCTGGGTTCTCTATTCTGCTCCATTGATCTATGAGTCTGCTTTTATGCCAGTTGCATGATGTTTTGGTTACTACAGGCTGTGGTGTAATTTGAAGTCAGGTAGGCTGATTCTTCCAGTTTTGTTCTTTTCGCTTAGGATGGCATTGGCTATTCTGGGTCTTTTGTTGTTCCATATAAATTTGGGGATTATTTTTTTCTATTTCTGTGAAGAATGCTGTTGATATTTTGATGAGGATTGCATTGAACATGTAGATTGCTTTGGGCAGTACGGACATTTTAACAATATTGATTCTTTCAATCCACGATCATGGAATATCTTTCCATTTTTTTTGTGTGTCCTCTTCAATTTCTTCCATCAGTGTTTTATAGTTTCATTATAGCGATCTTTCACTTCTTTGGTTAAGTTTATACCCAGGTATTTTATTTTATTTATAGCTATTGTAAATGGGATTATTTTCTTGGTTTCTTTTTCATATTGTTTGCTGTTGACACATAGAAGTGCTACTGATTTTTGTCTGTTGATTTTGTATCCTAAAACTTTACTGAATTTGTTTATCTGTTCTAATAATTTTTGGGTAGAGTCGTTAGATTTTTCTAGATATCAGATTATATCACCTGCAAACAAGGATAATTTGACTTCTTCCTTTCCAATTTGGATGCCTTTCTGTCTCTTGTCTGATTGCTCTAGCTAGAACTTCTAATACTATGTTGAATAACAGTGGTGAAAGTGGGCATCCTTGTCTTAATCCAGATCTTAGAGGAAAGGCTTTCAGTTTTTCCCCATTCATTATGATACTAGCTGTGGGTTTGTCATATATGGCTTTTATCATGTTGAGGTAAGTTCCTTCTGTACCCAGCTTTTTGAGAGTTTTTATTATCAAAGGATGTTGAATTTTGTCAAATGCTTTCTCAGTATCAATTGAAACAATCATATAGTCTTTGTCCTTTGTTCTGTTGATGTGGTGTATCACATTGATTGATTTGCATATGTTGAATCATCCTTGCACCCCTGTGATGAATCCCACTTGAACACGATAAATAATCTTTTTAATGTGTTGTTGAATTCAGTTTGCTAGTATTTTATTGATGATTTTTACCCCTATATTCATCAGAGATATTGACCTATAGTTTTCTTTTTTTGCTGTGTCTTTATCTGGTTTTGCTGTCAGGGCGATACAGGCCTCATAGAATGAGTTTGGAAGTACCTCCTCCTCCTCGACTTTTTAGAATAGTTTAAGTAAGATTAGTATTAGTTCTTCTTTGAATGCTTGGTAGAATTCATCAGTGAAGCCATCAGGTCCTGGGCTACCTGCCATCTTCATCAGCTACTGTGGATCAGCATTGTTCACCAAGGCTAAAATGAATAGCAGAAAGAAGCCATTTGCGTAGAGTAACAACCCCCAGCGTAGAACCATATTCAGCTCAGCAGGGCACAGTGAAGCACCCTATGGCCGAGAAGGTGGGCTGTGTGGTATATGAACTTACTGGCTGAGGCTGGGGAGTATGGTCTCCAGTCTTGGCTTGAGGTTAAAAGTATAAGCTATAAGTTATAAGCTATATACCATAGTGGATCATTTTATCTGTTTATTTAGGAAAATGTCTCAGAGACGGTATTATACAGAATTGGTACTATACAGAGTGGCTTTAACCAGAATAAGCACATACTAGATGGCATTCTGTAACACAACTGACCTTAGTTGTGGTCACATACAAATAAGCACTATGGGTTTTTTATGGTTTGTATAATGGAAAGAAATAGGGCATACATAACCTGCCCTTTCAGAAGGCCACTTACATAGGGTATTTATACAATATGTAAACACACATAAACCCATGTTATAGATATGTATACATTTTTCAAAAATCCAATTTAATAAAAATTTACTGAACATCCACTATGTGCCATACACTTTTCTAGATTACAAAGATGGATCTGGAATGGACCTTGCTCTCAAAGATTTTGGTATGGTTCAGTGGCTTATTCCCCAACTCCTTCCTAGCAAGAGCGGGTACAGTTTCCAAGATCCAAGAGGGGTTAAACTATTCATTTATCGCTTTAACGACCACACTGCTTTCCAAAGTCGTCACTTGACTTGGGTTGAGTGGTAAGTGACAGTTTGGCTTTTCCCTATTTTATTTTTCAATAAGCTTTCAACTGAAAAAGTATCCAAACCTTGCAACTAATTTAAATAATTAAATTATTCTTCAAGGTTTCTTCTATTTCAGCATGTAACATGGAAATCTGTTTTATTATGTGTAGGGAAAGGCTGCTTAGTGTCAAATGTTTAAACTAGACTCAAACCCAGCTTGGTTTCACTTATCAAAGATCACAAACAGTTAATAAAAGGGAGAGCAGAGGGAGAACCAAAAATGCAGGTGAAAAACCGTGAATAATATGTGAACCAACCGAAGACACTTCTCACGTCCTAGAGATGATCTTTGAAGGCAGAACGTGAACTGAGGAACTCATTCGGTGGAAGCTAATCTCTTTCATCTTTTTCTTTGTATCATGACCTTTTATTCACTCAGAAGACAATGAGTGCTGACTATGTGCCAGGCACTTCGCGACGCATTGAAGAAATAGAAATAAGCCAGCTGTAGGCTCTGTCTTCAAGGAATATATAATTTAATAAAGGGAACTTTATTTAATTGTATAAGCAAATATATACAGAGGGGGGCCGAGAGAGACTTCTAAAACTTACAAATGTCCATATGCAAAGGTAATACTGATGACTGGTCAGAACTTTTCGTCTCTAATTTATGGACACTGGGATTTTCTCTTTAACCTTGCTAATGGCATTTTACGTTAGTCATCTACTCCGTTTGGCAAAGCGCAGCACACAAGCCCTAGGACCTGGACTCGGGTCAGAGTTCTGCCAACTTCTAGCTGAGCGGCCTTCAGCTACTCAGACTATCTCTCTGAGCACATCGGCTCATCTGGCAAAAACGGAGTAGGTTTGCAATAGGAGAATGTTGCTTGAGAAACCACTTTACTCAACGAGAATTGCTGTAAGATAGTTCTACATTCTTCAAAGTGGATGTGTCAGTTAGATGATCTCTAATTTTCCCAGTTGCTCATCTCACACTTCCAGTGGACCAACTGGTCTTAACCTAGATCCATGGACTCACAGTTGGCTTCCAAGTTTAGGGTACTAATGAAGATAATTTGTAGAGTTTTGAGTGTGTATGCTCCTGCATATTTTTCCAGTTCTTCAGTGTTCATCAGATTCTCAAAGAGGCTTATGGCTACAAAAGAGGCTAAAACTGCTGGTGTAGACAGAGTGTTTTCTAGGGGTATAGAGGATGCCTTATTTAGCTTTGTATCCCAATACTTACGCCACAGTGCTATACGCATAGTAAGGACTCTTAAATGTGTTACGTTAATAAATACCATAATGGATATATGTAATGATGCCAGATATTAACATTCAAAATAAGTCTGGCCTCATCCTGGGGTTGAAACATTGAATTGTGATGAAGCCTGTCGTCGACTGTCAAACAGGAAAAAGTACCAAATCTAGAAGGTCTGGCTACTGCAGTTATAAGAAATTGTTTTTTAGAAGTTCATCATTTCTTTGCTTGTGTTTTCAACCCACTTGTGGAGGCTCCTTCTTTCCTCTGTGTTGAACTTGCAGATGGTTTTGTTTGTTTGATTGTGGCAAGGCTGAAGGCTGCTCAGTCTTCAGGCCTCCTGCAGACTCTTTTCTGAGCACGTGGAAAGGGTCTGGCGGACATGTGCACCCTCCAGGACAGGGCACGGCTGACACGCAGAGGCCCATTTGGAGGAGTAGACACAAACCGTTCAATAATTTGCTTATGTCTGCAAATGGGAATATTCCAACACTGAAACTTTCCTGATGTGACTACTTGAGACTTAAGATAGTTTAGATACATGCCTCTTACATAAGAATAACTGAATCAGGTGAGGAGATTGGCCTGTCCAATTGTATCGCAACTGGAGGTAAAAGTGCAAGGTTGTCCACTGCATCGTTATTATAATATTGAAAACCTGGACACCAACCTAAGTGTCCATCAATAGGAGACTTGGTAACAGAGTTATCATATATCCTAACAATCAAATATTAGTAACACATTCAACAGAGTGAGATAGTATAATGTGCTAAAAGTGATACTATAATTTTTTTTAAAGTGAAAAGTCTATGGCTTTAAAAAAATTCTATTTTTAAATATTTATAGATTCACTACGTATTGGAAAAAGTCATACAATTCTCCTAGGCACCTTTCACCTGGGTTCCTCCAATGGTACATTTAAAATATGTCTTAATGTAAAACAAAGTAAGTTGCAGAGCATGGTATATATATATATGGCAGGATCCTACATGTGTCAAAAAAAAAGTAAATACATCAGATTGTCAGCACTGGATATCTCTGTGGAATAGGACATAACATGAAGCAGGAAAAGGAGAAAATGTGAGATTTTACTTTTTAATTTATAAATATCTATAATAATCATGTAGCTATCTATATCTGTGTATTTATATAGATGTCTACATAGCTATATGCAGATATGGACATACACTCCAAGGAAGATGTATTGCTTTTATTTTTAAAAATATCTCAGATATGTTTAGGAGAATGATTTCTATAATGGCAAATCTATGCAAATTAATTCAGGCTATAAAAACTTAGTTATTCTCAGTTTGACAGACTTTAAAAGAAAATGAAAGTTACAGTGCAGGACTGTCTTAGGAGCGCTTGATGCCTGTGCGCCATAGAACTCGTCACTACAGTCCTCAGAGACTATTTCCCGTAAGAGGGCGCTGTTCATGAACCACAAAACACGTTTCCATGATTCCCTGGATTGCTGGAGCCTGTAGGCAAGACTGGACTACATACTCGGAAGCCGAAGCATAAGGTAATTCTCAAAGGCCTTGGTTTCTATGTTATGAATATAGTTTTAGCAGCAGTATTATGCTTTGACCATTTCTCCCTAAGCCAGCTTTTGGGTGGGCACAAACCACTAGTCACTAGAACCCAAATCTGGCCTTGGTATGCACTCTTGACTATTTTAAGCTCTCTGATTCTCCATATGCTTTTTATCGACCTTTCTCCATCCTGCAGCTATTTGAACGATCTGATCAAAAATGCATTCCCAGCTGTATTGTACCAGTCAGCAGTGGGTGACGGAGCCTTCCCGTATCATTTCTCTTGAAGCTTCAGCATCAGACTGTATTTGCAGTCTTCATCCTACCTATCTGGAGTGGTCCCAGATTCCACAGGCGGTTTCAGTGTGGGAAGGTAGAGCGGGACGGGGAAAAGGAAGGAAGGCAACCACTCCTGAGCGACCGGGGTGTGTAACACAACACTCAGCTGGTTACTGCTAATGAATTTAAACATTTGTTTATTGAGTAATTTATCTCTGCCACATTAGGAGGTTGTTAATGGTCTTAGGAGTAATTGCTGTTTCTGTGATTAAGCTGAAATGAACACAGACCCGTAATTAACAAGACACGGTATTTATATGATATTTATAAGTCATATAAATAGATTTTTCCTTGAATGCTAACCAGAGGCACATGAATCATTCATGGTGTTTATGTGGCTGAATGAATGTTGATTCCTTAAGCAGAATTAGAAAAGAAGTTGATTCATGTGAAGAATACTGCCATTTCTATTTTCTGTTTATCAGAATAACTTGAAAAGAAAACCAAAAATATCCTTTGCAAGTTACATTAGTAACATTCGCATTTTCTGAAAGACACAATGTGTGCTCATTCCTTAAGTCACGTGTGCATGCATGCATCCATGCATTCATTCAGCCAATATTCATTGCAAATCATCTACATGCCAGGCTCTGTGTGCGAAGCTGAGCACACAAGGGTGAGCAAAAGTAGACCCGCTCCCTGTTCTTACACGGTTTACAAAAGCTAGGATGGATAACACCGTTAACACAAAATTACCCAAATGCTTATGTAATTGCCAATGAGTCAAGTGCTCTGAAGGAAAAGCGTAAGTTATTTGAAAACGTGTAACACAAGAACCTGATCTGACGTGGGAGGGTCAGGGTGGGTTTTCCTGCAGAGCGGATACTTGAATGGAGGTCTGATGGATGACTGGCAGTGAGCTGGGTAGAAGAGGGTGTGTGATTGATCAGGATGTGTGTGTAGGCGTGTGGTCTGAGTTGTCCGACACTGAGGACTGGCGCATGAAGGCTCTGGGGTGGGAGGGAAGACGAAGGAGTCAAGGAGTTGAAAAAATGATGGGTGGCTGGATCCCAGAGAGACAGGGTCCAGTGATTCAGCATGGAACTAAGAAAAGCAGGGCCCAGAACATGTAGGGCATTGGAAGCTGGGCAAGAAATACACACAAGGGACAACTTTGAAAAATGACAAACATGATCCAATATAGTCCCATTTTCCCTTCCCTAACACACATTATACACAAAATGAACAAAAAGGAAGCATATGTCCAAAAGACATTGGTGGGGTAGACTCTTCTATTGATATTATTTTAAACAATAGTTTAATAAAATTGTCACATAATCTTGTTCAGAATCCTATGTACAATCATGGCAGAGCAACTCCCAAAGAGATTTTTTTAAAAATAAAATATTCATTTATTTTTGTGATCTGACTATCACAGAGTTCCTTCATCGAGCCCTTTGTGAAACTGAGACACTTAAATGTGTGTGACCTCCCTGCTGATAGCAGGGAGGTGCAAGATTCCCAGCTGGACCCATCAAGCTGTCCCAGCTCAGTGCCTGGTTTAGGCTTTCATTCTGTGTCTGAGGCTCCTGAACCTCACATTCAGGGAGATAAATGGGAAAATTGATAGAAACTGCGTGTGTAGCACAGTGAGTTAGAGCAATGGTAATTAATGTGGGCATCTCTGGGACCCCCAGAACCACCTCTCCCTGTCAATTGACTCCTAAAGAATTCTGGTGATTAAGATGTGTCTTATGTGCATACTGCCCTGCAGTAGCACTTGGCCTGACACGATATCCCAGCCTCTCATTTGCTGTCACTAGAGTTGCTTACCGTCTTTACATGCACCCACCCAAGGACAGCCGGCATGCTCCGGTCAAAGGGGAAAGCCTGGTGTGATGGAGTCCACGTGTGGTTTATTTAGTCATCGTAGCTTTGTGACTTGAAATTGTTGACAGAGACATGCATCCCCCAGTCACCATGGCAGGGATTCAATAGCCCACTGTACCCCAGAAGGACGCATCTTGGATGTAGAAAGCAAAGACTTTCCAAAACTTGTGAAAGAACCCTTTGTGAGCTTAGCCAAAACATTCATGTCAAAGAACTGGAAATCCCAAATAAAACCCATCCCAGGCCAAGCTCAGGAGGGCTGGCTAGCAAACACTCTGAACAAGGAGGTTGAGGGGAAAGGGAAAATATGTGCCTCATACACATGTATGAAAATAATCTCTGCTGTAGCTTTCGAAATCAGGATATTAAATTAACAGCAGGTCTTTGAGGACAAGATAAAGGGAATTTCATTTGTAACTTGTGAAACAATAATGTCTGCCTTTAGCAGCTAATCTCAAGAGAACTGCTTTCAGAGACCAGAGTGGAAGAACACTTAACTTGGAAAATGCAAATATTAATCAGTTGGTCCACAAAAGTCTGTACGATGTGAAAGCTGTTTTAACCCATGTAGGCAAGTCAACTGACAGCTGTACATACCTGTGTACCTAACGCCGCGCTTGGAGAAACAGTCTGTGTGCTGCTGGGTGGAGAATGGTGCATTCATTCAGTGCACGAAAAGGCGGTTTTTTTTCTCTTGATCAGTAATTTTTTTGGCTAAATGGACGAAACTGACTGTTGTGGTGTCATGGAAACCTAGCCATGGAAACGTTATAGTAATATCAGGAGATTAAGGGAGAGAGTGTTGAAGAAAGCATTGTAGAGAGATTGCTACTAACTGACTCCCATAAGTACTATAAAAATAACCTCTTTTATCTTCCTATTCTCGGTGAGAAAAATCTCACTATTTGCAAAATCGTGCTTGCTATTCTGCAGCTTTTCTGTACAGATAACAAACATGCAACTTGGAAAACACTCGCTCATCTTGAATTGAACTGAGTCAGATGTTCAACGGGAGGACTGAGGAAATAAAGCTCACCTTTGTACCCAAGGCGTCCGCCAGCCTCCACACCTAGTACACCAGCAAGTCTCATTAATTTTATGTCATAAATATATCAATATCTTGAATCTGCTTCTCTTTACCTCTACCTCCAAGCTACAATGTTTATCACCAGGCCCCTCCCCAGGCAACGTCCCTTCCTAAGTGTTTTATGGCACTCTCTGCTTTTTTTTCATAGGACTTGCCACACTTCATTTGTGTGATTACTTACATCATTCATTTGTTTTATTCATTCATTCACTTATTCATCCAACAAATATTTATTGGGGGCCTCGTCTGAGCCAGACACTGTTCCACAGCCACTAGTTACACAGTGGTGAAAAAAAAAAAAATAAAGTCCCTACGTTCATAAGCTGACATTTGAACGGGCACAGACAGGTATAAGCGAATAAGTAACGAATAAGAATAGTGCCTATTTGGCCGGGCGCGGTGGCTCACGCCTGCAATCCCAGCACTCTGGGAGGCTGAGGTGGGGGGATCGCTTGAGATCAGGAGTTTGAGACCAGCCTGAGTGAGAATGAGACCTTGTCTCTACTAAAAATAGAAAAAATTAGCTGGGTGTCATGGGACACACCTGTAGTCCTGGCTACTTGGGAGGCTGAGGCAGGATTGCTTAGAGCCCAGGAATTTGAGGTTGCAGTGAGCTATGATGACATCACTGCACTCTAGCCAGGGAAATAGAGCAAGACTCTGTCTCAAAAAAAAAAAAAAATACTAGTGCCTACTGTCTATTGTTTGGGAGGACAGACATTCAATCCATTATCCCCTCAGCACCCAGAATGAACTTCAAACACAAATCAGACCAGGTTAGTCTCTGCCAAAATCCTTTCAATGGCTTCCCATTGCACTTAGAATACAATACAGTCTCCAAACATAACCTAACCATGTTGAGCCATAGAAGGCAGTATTTTAGTTTGAAAATATCATTAGGTGAACAAACAAGGTACTGGGTCTACTGTATGAAAAGCCAAATGAACTGTCAGAAGAATGGGCGTCTTCCTCAATGCCTTCATTTTTGACATCTGCCATGGGTGGGCTGCATTTTGTTCTGTACCAGTTTTTCCTCCATTTGTACTCAAATGAATCATGTTTAAAAAGCTTGGTTTCCTTTGGATCATCGGACCATCTCCTGGAAAACTGCTATCTGACAAGGTATTTGACCTCTCCTAGCTTCAGTTTTTTCATCTATAAAATGGGGATGGTCATGTTTTACATCATACATTTGCTTTGGAGATTAAATGAACCAAAGGGCACAAAACCTGCCACAAAATAAATGTTTAATTAGATGTTCTTCCCTTTGAACAAATGAAATAGCACTCATCACTCATTGCTGTAAATAAACAAACGTACTGACACAGGAATAAGAAAATGTCACTGAAATAAAAATAACATGATTGTTTACTTCCCAGCAGGCTAATGGTTGGGGCAAGGAGGCATCTGCAGCATGGGTCATTGGTAGCCTGTCATGGTGACTGAGCTGACACCAAGCCTTGCTCCAAAGCAGGTATTTTTGTGCTGTTAACCTTCTCTGGGCTGGTGATTATGCAACATGTTTGTTCCCTGAGCACACATTGTTCTCACGCGGCTGGCAGGTCACTAAAAATCCTACCTGCTTTAGAATCTCCCTATTCGTAAATACCAGGCAATGTCACCGAAAAGGCTGACAGGCTGGGAAGAGGAGCTGCACGGATCTTGAGGTAAAGATGCTTCTCCTTTTCATGCGGGGCTTACCCAGAGAAGGATGTCTTTATCCGTCAAACCTTGACGGGGATGCAAGCTAGTGCCCACACTAACCTTCGACTGCCTGTCTCCTACACACCTGCTCTTTAGACGCTTTTATAACTTTATCGGCTCTTTCTGATTGTAAAATAGAATGGGGGACAGGGGGTGGTTACAGAATATATAGCAAGAATAAAAAATAAAATAAAGATCACTAGTCATTCTACCCTCTCCTTACCTCCAAATAACAATGTAAGTTTGAATGACATTTGGTTGCAGCCGTCCAGATTTTTTTGTGTTCCTCTACATAGCTATATTAAGTTGTTAAGAACATGGACTATGGGAAAAGACTGCCCGGCTTATATCCCAGCTGTGCTGCTTATTAGCTATGGAGCCTGAATTATTTTTAGTTTCTCTGCCTCAGTTTCCTCATCTATAAAATAGAAATATTCTTGGAGTATTGGGAGGATGAATGTGATAATACATATAAAATGGTTAGAACAGTGTCCAGCACATAGTAGGTGCTCAATACTGTCTAGATATATAATTATGTATAAAAATTAACTGTGTGACTTGCAAAAGAAAATAAGAATGTCTCCTGTTCACAGCTGACTCCGCAGAGCGCATAGTAGGTACTTAGTAAAACACTTGTTGAATGAGAGAGGGAACCAATGAATGAATTGGTAAAACATGAATGAGTAGATAAATGGTGAGCATGGGTCAATGCAGCACAAACACAGAGGAACCCAATGGGAAGTTTCTGGCAGAGGAGATTCTTTGAGTCTTGGTGATTTTTCTAGGCACTTGTGGCCTTCTTGGCAGGAAGAGTAGAAACTCCCAGACTCACTCTGGGATGCAGTGGCAGGAGGGGAACCGAACCCTTCAGCTGGGTCGCTGACTGACGGCGGAGCTCTGGGTCTCCTCCTGCGGCTCAGACATCATGCTCACCTTTCTGAGGGGAGCCTCCTGCTTCTGAGTCTGCCTCCTGCTTCTCCGTGTGCTTAGAAAGAGGCTGCTGATCTGCCAAGGCTAGAACTCTCCCCTGAGTCCCAGCGCCTCGCTGCCTGCTGTTCACTTGGGACTATTTACAGTCTTAAAGAGACGACAGAGATCAGGAACCCACCATGAGGTCTCTGCAAAGTCTCTGCAGAACGTCTCTACGCAAAACGCCCCATCTTACCTTCCAACTCAGACCAGGGGGACGTTTCTAGCCGCTAAGCAACTCTAAGTTCTCAGAGGAAGGCAGTGCTCCAGGATGAACCAAACATTAGCAATTTCCGCCAGGAAGTTCTTGGAAGAGAGCAGTCCTGGGGGGCCGGGAGAGGAGGTGTGGAGGGGCGTGTGTCCCCGAGATGCACGTCTGAGGCCTGGCATGACGCGGGGTGGTTTCACCCAGGGCTCCCGGGGAGGCCTGTTTTGCAGCCTGGGCGAATGCATCACTCCTTTCCAGTTACCCAGTGAGTTCCAGCCGCGGCATTCCCCTGAGACCCGGCGCAAACAGACCCGCCTGTCCTCAGGCTCAGCGGCTGATGACAAGAGAAGGAGAAGGCCGTCCACCGCATCCTTCTGCCGGCCGGGGAGGCCGAGGGTGAGCCTGCCGGGCGGACAGCGGGCAGCTGCCCCGGGGCGCACGTGGCCGGGTACCAGGGAGACACGCCCCTGTCTTTTTCCTTCTCTCGTTTATAAGACACGTTATTTGAATTCCATTGTCTTCCTGCCTGACAGACTACCAGGGTTGCAGCCCCAGCTCTGCTCCTCCCTGGCTGGCTGGGCCCAGGCGAGTCCCCTCGCGTGCTGAGCCTGGCAGTCTTCAGCTGCACGATGGGGACCACAGTAGGGCCGGTCTTCCTGCGACATGTGAGAGTTAAGAGCATCCACGTGAAGCGCTTAGCACAGTGCTTGATGCACGTTACACGCCATAAAGGTTTTCTAGTATTTTCATCACCAATTAAGATGGTCAGTCCATAGTATTTAGGGCTTTTAGTGCCATTTCTCCCTCAAATAGTTGCTTTTTTTTTTTTTTTAAGTAAAAGCTTTTTTGAGGTTAAAAATCCACGCTGAACAGGGCAGAAGCCATAAGCGAGCAGCTTGCTGAATGTGTGCGGAGTGGGGGCCCCGTGTAACCACCACCGACACGGAGAGATGTAGGTAGCACTGGCAGCTCACAGAAGCCACTGCGTACCCCTCACACTCGAGATTCCCGTGGTTCTGACTTCTATTACCGTACATTAATTTTTAAGTGAAATCATTGCCCTAATCACCACCCAAATACAGACAAAGAGCATTTTCAGCAACTCAGTTGGATCCCCGTCCCATCGAAAGAGAACTACTCTTTCGACTTCCGATAAATTTTGCTTTTGAGTTTCTGCAAGTGGAATTACACAGCTGACATAGTGTGTGCGTTGGGCGCCTGGCTTTCTTACTTGACCGTATCCTTGTCAGACGCGTCCACTTGCTGTGTGGAGCAGACGCTCATTTCTTCTCATCGCTGTAAGCGTAGCATTGCACGAATATTCCATAATACATTTGTCTGTTTTATTGTCGATTAATGTTTGTGTTGTTCCCAGACGTTTGCTTTTACAAGTAATGCTGTGAATATTATTGGACATGACTTTTGGTGTACACATATGCACCTTTCTGTTGTTTTAGACATTTAATAGTGAAGTTGGCTGTATCGTAGGATCCATATGTGTTTGGTTTTAGTAGATAATGCCAAACGGTTTCAACATTGTGCCAGTTTACATGACAGCAATATACAAGAGTTCAAGTTGGTCTACACTGTCATTGGCACTTGTGATGACAAGTTCCTTTTTAAAAGTTTAGCTATTCTGGTGGGTATGTAGTGGTAGCTCATCACTATTCTCATTTGCATTTCATTGGTAAGATGTTGAGCTCTTATATTGGGCATTTTTACATTCTCTTTTATGAAGTGCCATCTCAAGTGTTTCTGCCCATTTCTCTGTGGGATTATCTGTCTTTTTCTTACTGATTTGGGTGAGTTTTTTTTAAAAAATATATTCTGGATACATATCCTATGTTAGATATATGTATAGAAATATCTTTTCCCTCTCTGCGGCTTGCCTGTTCATTCTTTTGACAATATTTTTTTTGATAAAGAGAACTTTTATATTTCAATATAGTTCAATTTATCAATATTTTTCTTGTGGTTGGTACTTTTAATATCCTGTTTAAGAAATCATTGCTTATCCCAATGTGATGAAAGTACTTTCCTATGTTTTCTTTCTTTTAAAAGAGTATTGTTTATCTTTTCACACCTGAAGTTGATTTTTATAAATAATGTGAAGTAGGGGTCATGATTCTTTTTTCTTGTCTTTTTCTCATATAGAAATCCAATTGACTCAGCACCATTTGTTATAAAGTCCTACTTTCCACATTGCAGAGTAACAACACTATTGTCAGAAATCTGGTGACCATACATGTGTGGGTCTTCTCTGGATTTGAATCCATTGGTTTGTTTATCTGTTCTCAGGCCATCATTGCATTTTCTTAATTACTGTAGCTTTATAATAAATCTTAGATTAGCTAGTGCAAGACTTCCGGGTTTCTTCTTCTTCAAAATTGTCTTCACTAACAATTTGATGATTTTTACACACACACACACACACACACACATCCCTTTTGAGATTCCAATTCTGATTGAATTGCATCTATGGACCAATTTTGGGGGAAAGATACTGAGTCTTTTCATCAATAAACATGGTAGAGCCCTTCTTTTATTTAGGTTTTAATTTTTTTCAGTAATGTTTTATAGTCTTCAGTATAGAAGTCTTATGCATTTTTCACTAGATTTACCCCTACCTATTTTATGCTTGTTTGATGCTATTATATATGTTATTTTAAAAATTTCATTGTGTAATCATCCTTGGCATATAGAAATACTATTGTTTCTGTATACTGACATCATATGCACCAATCTTACTAAATTCAGTTATTAATTTTAATAGCCTATCTGTAAATTTAAAAAGTTCTGTGTACACAATTAAATCATTTGCAAATAATGACAGTTCAAGTGCAGTATTGGGAGACAAATTACTTACATTTCCAATTTCTGGAATAGACATGTCTCTTATTATAACATTTATAATAAAACAAACTGTGATTTTTTTACTCCCTTAAAATGTTTAACTTGTGATTTTTGAGTAAACAGCTCCGTGTCCCAAAAGCAGCACCTACTTCTGTTCACAAGAAAATTCAGACCCCAAATGAATTCCCAAATTTCTTACACTGAAAGAATTTTTTTTCTTTTTCTTTTTCCCATGCTGAGGTGGAAACTCATCTCCAAGGGCAGATGTACTGAAAATGTAATTATAAGTTTGTACATGTTCCAGCAGGAATCTGCCCATAGCGAAATGATTTCATACAAGTAATATTAATAATTGATAAGTATTTTTCAAAACATGTTATTTTCTATCCAAATGTAATTGGATACTATGTTCAATATAATCATCAGTATCACCTGAGATTCTAGCACTCAGAGAAGGGATGGTAAATATATGACATAGGGGCCCCCCTGGCCACCTCCTGTGATCACGGAAGACATTGCTAATCAATCACGACATTTTCTACCATACAGCCCAGAAGTGGCCTCAGAATCCTTCTCGATGTAGGGCCCTAGGCCATCACTACCACTAATTAATTAGATTTGTCACATAAAATGAAACCTATTTGTCATTGTTAACTTAGAATTTCTGGCTGCATTTACCTCCACTATATCCTTAAAAGCTCCTAGAATCTTGCTCCTTCCAACATAATCATCCTAAATTTTTCTCTGAGCTGTCTATAGTATGTGAGCTGTGATTGAATCATACTGCATTTAGAGTGGTATCAAAGAAGACAACTGGCTGGCTGGCTGGCTGGCTGGCTGCCTCCCGCAGGCCTGCTTGGGTAGGCAATTCCTTGGTGAGGTAAGCTCAGGACAGGACCTAGATTTCACCTTTGCAGCTTATAAAGCTTCAATCAATCAGCTGTCCCTGAGTTTATCAAGCTCCTAGGCACTGACTCAAAAGGAAACTAACAAGGGAAATATTTATAAATCAGAATGAGAATTGCCTGATTTATGAGGAGGTAAGGGGGGGGCAAAACTTTCCAAAGGGTAGAATACTGGTTTCCACTACTCAGGAGATTCACTTTCTTGTGTAGAGCTACCTGCAAAACTGAATTAGCAATTGGAGGTGTAGCAGTTCAGAGCACACAGTCTGGAGCAGGACCTCAGAATCCAGGTAGTGGTTATTTAGGTACATTGCCTTTAGCTTCTAAATCTCAGCTTTCCCATCTTTATATTGGGGGAGGGGTAACAGGAATTACTTCTGAGGATTCAGTGCACTAATGCAAACACACCATTTAATGGCTTAGAACCAAGCACAGAGGAAGCAGTCAACAAATGTACAACTATTAGTACAGACTCAACACAAAGGGAATAGGATATTTTTAAGGGATGTTTTGTGTAGGACTATGGAAACATCTTTGAACTTCCCTGCTCCTTCTTAGATGCTGAAATCATAGGGTTCATCTGATAAATTATGTTTCTTTCTGTCAGATAGGTTTGAATGAATGCTAACAAATTTGTAAACAATGAGTCTCCATTCTCTGGATTTAATGCTCACCTCCATCCTCTTCTAAAACCAGTCACCATCATTAGACAGAATAAAAGGACTAGGTTCTAACATTGATGTTGGTCATGTTTTAACCCTGAGGATAGAGGCTGGCCATCTTGCTTGGACAACAGACAGAGAATTTGGTCTTTTGGTCTCAGGAGATCCCTTGCTGTCCTTGATAAGCCTTGGGAGAGGCAAGGAGGAACACAAAGGTGCAGGTGTGTGCATTTTCATTGTGATTTCACCAGAGATGGGGTGAAGAGGAAGATGTGAATGTCTCCTGTATGTTACAAGCACTTCACACATGCGATTTCACTTTATTTTCGTAACAACCCTGTAACCTCGATATTCTTATCCGCACATTATCGACAGCGTCCAGAAGGTGTGGATAACTAGCCTAAGACCCTACAGCAAGGAGGAGGTGGATTTGAACCCAGAACCATTTGTTATCAGAATCTATGCTCCCTCCACGACACCTTACTGGCTACTTTTAGCTGAATTTTCACAGGTTGACATTTCTTCTGACCTCATCTCAAAGACCATAGATTGAAGATTCTCTATCTGTTAGTATGATCACAAAATCTTTGTCCATTGATTTAAATATGAGGCGACAGACAGCTATGAGGAGATGCAGAAGAATGACAGCTAGCAGGAAATGACTTGCTTGAACCAGGGGCTCACAGACTGGAGTGTGTGTCGATGCACACAGAGGGCTGGCCACAGCACAGGTTGCCGGGCCCCACCCGAGAGAGACTGTGGGTCCGGGCTGGGGCCTGATCATTTACATTTCTGACAAATTCACAGCGGGTACTGACGCTACTGCTTTGGAGATGACACTTGGGGAAGCACTGGCTGATCCAAACAGGAGAGAGAAAGAGACCAAGAATGGGACCAAGAATGAGGCCAAGAGAGAAAAAACAAGAATGGGAAAGACAGCAGGCCAGAGGGTGAGGGAGCAGTGAGAGCTTGGCTGTCCTGCAGCCCCACGTCCTACAGGATCCATGCTCTTGTCTGTCCCTTCTGTCGCCACTCCAATGTGCCCACTGGTTCTGGGAGCGCTGGAGATGTGGCTGGCCAGGGTGTGGGCAGGGAGGGCCAAGTGGTGGACAAGGCATTAGCAGCTGTGAGTTGGGTGAGCCAGACAGCCCCTCTGTTCCCTGCCAGCATCCAGGTTGCCCTTTCCAGAGACAGAACAGACTCCGCCTGCTCTCTGCAGGGGGCAGTGGACAAGATTAGAGCCCTGGCAGGTCCTCTTGGACATTTCCAAGGTGAGGGGTGTGGACAGCCAGGCCTCCAACAGGGAGAGCTCAAACTGTGGAATTGGCTCTTGAATCACTCACTCGTGTTTCTGTTCTGATATTTGAAGCAAGTCAAGCCAAAGTTGTCCTATCAAACAGCCCCTCACATCCCCCTCTAGCCTCACCAAATTGCAAAACAGAAGAAAAATGGAAGAGGAGACTCTTTGGACCCTTGTCAGGATAGACTTGGAAACTCATCTGGGGAAAGGGACCATGAGAAGGTTAAGCAATTGCTTTGCTACTTACTATCCAATATTGGACTTTGGGTCTGGAATTTGGTTTGAAGTAGATAGGGAAAAATATTTCCTTCTTAACAGATTGTCCTTGGGCAAAGAAGAATGTCAACCAACCTAAGAAAAAAGCTTTATCTACAGTTATCTGCCTCAGCAGAGGTGTTTGTTTTTATATCTTTCTAGCTTCATATGTTGCTTTAGGTGAAAATGATAGTGATTAATTTCAGGCATTGTTGGCTTTTACAGAGCAACAGGTTTGAAAGGTTCCTGAGAGGCCTGTTTTCTTGGCCTTGAAGGAAAAATATTATGTTAGATGTTTCCAGTCATTCTGAGAGGCAAGGCGAAGTTAATTTATGGTCAGCAACTCTGTTTCTGAAGTCCCCCTCTGAAGAATGAACACGATTCCTCTGCTCTGCCCACTTCACTGGGCTGTTTTGAGGATCAAACTAGACAGTAGCTGTGGCTATGCCTTGAAAATTGTGAAGTGCAGTACAGAAAAGATATTTACTCCTATTTTTGTTTACACCTGTCTAACACTAAACTTTCCAACAAAAGGCTCAAAGGGGTGCATATTTATTTTGATGGCTTGCTAGGACCCTGCTTTCTCGTGAACTTGGAGAAGTACTGCAGAAAGTTGAAAACAAGGTATTTTTAAACAAGAAAAAAAACCAAAAAACAAAAAATTAACCTTTCTGAACACCTTTAGCAGGAAACCCACAATAAAAGCAATGCGTGGCAAGAGATGAGTAAGAATATTGTTGTAAAAGGGAGAGAAAGGAACTGATGACCAATAGCCAGCAAGGAGGGCAGGGAGGAGAACAGGCATTGGGCGGTCAGGAGGCCATGGTGGGCGGGGAGCCAATCAGGGCACAGCCCCGCCGACCCAGCCACAGACTGACCGCCGGGGTGCAGACAGCCCCGTCCGCATGAGGTCCAGCTTCTCCTCCCTGTCTTCAGTGTTGGCACTTACCGGGCAAGGACCCCTGCTCTGCTAACTGCAACCCGAACTGTGCCCTAGTCCTGTCCGTGAGCCTCCACAGGAGGTCACTCTTCAAATATCCACGGGGTCAGGCAAGGTGTATAGGCAAGCGAGGTTTGCAGGCCAGAGAGACAGGGAGTTCTGGGACCTGGGCAAGCTCAAGAACACACACCTGAGCTACGGCTCCAGTTAATTAAAGCCATCTGTTATTCGGTTCAGTTTTTCTAGATGATGAACTTTTGAAGGCAAGGAAGAAATATGGATTTTTAAAGTGAATCTTCCTGATCTTAAATGTTAGAAACACCCTGTGGAGCCACTGAAATAGCTCCTAGATTTACTCATTTGTCATCCCTGGCTCAGACCCTCATATGTATCTCAAATGCACTTTTATTAATTTGTGTGAATTTCTCATAAGACCCATAAGCCCTATGTCTTCACTGTCTCAAAGCACCCCGGCCCCTTCCTTCTGAGAGTGGCTACTGGACATCCTCCGGGACACAAGCAGGAAGGTGCAGTGGTTAGGGGGTCAGGCCCTGGAGTCAGACAGCCCTGGGCTCGAATCCCTGCTTCCGCTTTTCCCAGCTGTCTGACCCTGAATCAGACACTCAGCCTATCTGAGCCATGGCTTTACTAATCTGACATGAAATATACATAAACTACTGTGGCCATGCCAGACACATAGCAAACATTGAATAGATGTTAAATATTCTCATTGTTGTTAATAACAGTTGAGTAGTTAGTTTTTAAAAGCATATTAGTTTAATCTCACTCAACATTCATCTTGAAAGCAGCAACTCCCTCTCTTAGACTTCCGGTTTACATTCCAGAGACCTGGGCACAGCTAGACCTATCATTCACTGGGTACCATTATGTCCCAGTTCTTGTGCTGGTTCCCTGCTCTGTTTATATTCTCATGGCGACCCTAGGAACTAGGACCAATTTCCTTCTCTCCCCAATTTATCAGTGAGGATGATGAGGTTCTAAGGAATTAAACACCAAGCCCAAAGCCACCGCTAAAGAACGTCAGAGGCAGAATTCAGACCCAGACCTGTCTGACCACAAAGCCTGCGCTATTTTCCTTACGCTGTGGTCCCAAGCAATTTGGGAAATGGAGGTAGTGGAAGTTACAGATTACGCAACTGGTCTTGGATAGCTTGGCGTTCAGAGGGGTGCGTCCCTTCGCGTTTTGGTACATTGCTGTCATTTTGTCTTTTTCAGATGGCTGATAGCAGTTTATTTATAACTGAGAACTGACAGTCTGTTTA
>CAUYRT010057130.1:0-73061 GCA_963574885.1 Lepilemur ruficaudatus | reverse complement strand
ATTAATTTCTTTCTATTTATAGTAGAGACGGGGTCTCGCTCTTGCTCAGGCTGGTCTTGAACTCCTGACCTTGAGCTATCCACCCGCCTCGGCCTCCCAGAGTGCTAGGATTACAGGCGTGAGCTACCGCGCCCGGCCCAGTGTGCTTCTTAACGAACATCAGCAGTGCCAGAGCCTCCCAAGTCACAGGTGAAGCCTGGGTGGGGCTGGCATGCCCTTTATTGTCACTCGTCTCTGGGCTGACCATGCCTTCACTTTGCTCAGCCCCTGGCTTTGCTTTTGGTTCTGTTCCATCCCGAAGTCCTTCCCTAAAGCCCGCCAGTCCCTTGCCTTTTCTGGGCCAGCCCCAACTTTACTGTCCTACTCAGGCCACTGCCCTTAATCGCCATTTCCAGTGGGTCAGATACTATTTGTAGCTCCCACTGCAAACTGGTGCAGAGACTTAACGCTTGTCTCCTAAAACAGACCCTTAGGTTGCTGGGATCTCACGGCGAGGCTGCTTGGGCACAGTGGACTCAGGTCTTTGCCCCTCTCCCTGGAGGATGTGCATGCCACTGTGCGGGGTGGCTGATGGTGGGTTCTAAGAACTCCCTATTCTCACATGTGGTTGCTAAACCAGAATCGTTTGTTGATCTTCCTTCCCTGGGGGTGGGCCTCTTCCCAGGGCAGAGCTCACAGTCCTGCTCACACCACCGGGAGTCTGTTTCTCACCTTCCCCGGCAGCCACAGCTGTGTCTACACACACGCCGCCGGGCACACACACCTGTCCACTGCCATGCCTCCATGTGACCTAGGAAGTGTTTCAATGGGAAGTAGGCTAAAGTAGAAGTTAATAGTAGGAGCTCTTGAACCAGACTACCTGGTTCAGTTCCTGGCTCTTCTATTTACTAGCTGTGCTAGTCTGGGAAAATTACTTAACCTCACTGATTTCCATTTCTTCATATGTAAAATAGGATAATAATAGTATTTGCCTTGTAAAGGTTATTGTGAGGAATGAATGAGTTGGTTTTCATACTTTGAATAGTGCCTGGCATGTAGTAAGCACTTAATAAAAATGTTAGCTATCGTCATCATCATTATTATTATATCTGAACACCAGTCTCTGAGGCTGCTCAAATTCTTCTTTTTTGGATACTTCTCAGAACCACTGTCAAACAGTAGATACGAAGGATTCTGGGTTCAGCAGGAGTTACCAGCTTCCATCTCCTCTTAGACTCATTCAGAATACTTTTTTTTTACACCTTTAGCCACAAATAATCATAAATTACTACATGTTTTAGGCCATCAAGTTATTAGTAACTGACCCTATTTGGGTAACTTGTTAGTATAGAATCTCACCGCTGTTACTCTTAGTTACTCTGTGTATTTAAAGCGTCTTAGAATTCTTTGTAGCTTGAAATTTTAATTAGGGATTGATACCGGGTTCTGATAACTTGTAAATGGACACTGATCATTTGTTAGGCTGTGTTTTGATAAGCAGACTTAAAAAAAAAATTCTTTGGACAGAAGCTGCTGTTCTATGAAAAGAAGCCAGACTATGTTTTGCCTTATGTGTTGATGGGGAGCGTATTATTTCTGGGTGAATAGTTTGCATGACTATTGTGATAATCTACCTTGTCTCCCTGCCTTCTGTCCCTACCCAGCCTAGCCTATCTTATACAATACAAATGGAGTAATCTTCCAAGGGCAGGATTTTGATCATGTCTTTTTTTTTCCATGCAGAAAAGCAAATAGGACTACTTACTCCCTTGCCTGCCAAAACTACCCGCTCATGGTCCAGCACAACCTGGCGCAGCTTAGTGTCAGGGACCTGCATTTTCTACTGTCTCTTCACAGTCTTGGTGCTTCCACCAAATTGGCTGACTCCTACTTGTCACAAATGCTCTCTGCTTTCTTGTCTCTCTGCCCTTTTCATGCCTACCCACCCACTTTCCTAGCAAGTCCTTCTCCAGCCCAGCATGACACAATCCTATTCATTTTTCAGGACTCATTGTAAAGCTACTTCTCCCGGGAATCTTTCCCTAATTCCTCTCAGCTGAATGGAATCACCCCTGATGTGCCGTAGTCCTTCATCCCTCCTCATGTATCATATGCCATTTCTAGTGCTATGGATATTTTCAATGAACATTTTTATGTTTAAATCTTATATAGATCTCTATCACTTTAGGAAATATTCTTAGAAATATTTAAGGTCTTTGATGCATGTTGCCAAATTGCCTTCGAGGCAATATTGATCCATTTACTTTCTACTGCGTATCAGCGCCTATTTCCCCATACTCTCTATCAGCCTGGATGTTGTTTTCCCCGCATCTTTGCTATTTTGATAAGTTTCTATAAAAAAAGATTTTAAAACCTCATATTTTAATTCGGGTTGTATTGCTCTAATTTCTAGTAAGGCTGAACATTTCAAAAAGGTATTTATTAGCCATGCACACTCTCTCTGAATTGTCCGTTGACAGGGCACTTGACACTTTCTATCATAGTGTTTTTGTGAACTTGTCAGCTACCAAGGATCCATATGATAAACAGCTATGCTCTCGGCCTCAGCCATTGTGCCTAGCACATGATGGGTACATACTAAGCATTTGTTGAAAGATTGAGCGAGTGAATATATGTGGCTGATGATGGTTAGTGTTCCTTAAACATTTAAAAATATCTAGACTCTAATTAATCTCCAGTCCAGATCAAGATATCAATCTTGAATGCAACATCAGCGTGATCAGAACATTACCTCTCCCTTTATATGTGCTCTATTTGTGAGGTTGGTTTGTGAGGGTCCCAGGGTTATATTTGCAAAACATAAAAAGAATTGGGGTAGGGAGATCCATAGGGGGCTGTCCATGATCCTGGAATATCTCATGCTTTGTTATTCACATGTTTGGACCTCACTAAAATAGATAGTGATTTCAGAGCCCAAGACACAGGAAGGCAAGTTCAGAGCAGACCTCTGCTTTGAGAGATGCCTGCTTTTCAACTGAGATGGTTCAGTGACGACCTCGGGGACTGATGCCCGGCTATTAGGATTGAGTCTTCTTAGATGTCAGCTCATTTCCTTGTAGAAAATGAAATCCAATAAAAGCTGGTTTATCTGGCATTCTATCAAGCAGAACATTTTTTATTTCATCAAATTCATACGAATGACCCTAAGGCACGGCAGGATGATGTTCAGGGTCACTTTGGAGTTAAGAGTCTTATACATTATATTATTATTCTTTTGAAAATTGGTGATTGTGGCAGATGTAGTAATTTCCCATTCACCAGAAAGCCTAAGTCACCAAAAGCAAAGATTTCTGCGACTGGGCAAGTTTTGTGGGGGGCGGAGAGAGTGAGAGAGAGAAGGAGAGAGAGGAGGGAGAGAGCGAGAGAGAGAGTGTGTGTGTGTGTATGCACTCACACGTGCAGGTGAGCACATGAATGTTAGCACTGCAGGCCCGGGATAGAACAATGAGTCGGAGTCCACTAAGAGAGTGAAACTTAGTCTTGCCCATTGCTCATGGCTCTCAGAGTTAACCAGCTGACAAAGCACCTTCTAAGGGTGGCTTCACTTTGGAATTGTTTGGTTCCAATCAAGGGAAGTAAGGAAACCAAAACCTCTTCAACTCTATGCTAAAAGGTGTTAGATCTTATTTCATAAAGGAAATATGGGGTTGGATTATTTTTATGATTGTGTATGCGTGTGTTTTCTTAAGCAAAGAAAGCAATAAGTGGTTTCTTCCTTGTGTGCAGGTAGCTCCTGCCAACCTGACCTGTTGACAGATAATTGCTTGACAGCCGGGCCTTTGATGTTAAGCTTCACTTAGGCAGAAGGAAAGTTTCCCTGCACCTCCCTAGCAGTCCTGGGTGGTCCTGTCTGCTTTCCTTCCCCAGAGCCTTGCCCAGGAAACCCAGGGTTCAGGGCCTCTAGTGGGGGGAGGGTCCACCAAAGCCGGCCCCTCCCCCCAGCATGGAGAGCAAGGCGGGCCCGCAAACTCTGCTTAAAACAAACAAGTGCTAAATTAAAAAGAATGTTAAATACAGATCAGCTGCCTGGCTCCTGACAGCAGATTTAATTCTTCCCTCCTCTCACCTGATGGAGCTTCGCCTGCAGGGTTTGCATCAATTATCCGTCGACATGTAGAAAATGATTGATGAGCTGCCTGCGGCACTGGAGTACACTTTGTCAACCACTCATCATTTATACATCTTATCTCTGCCAGAACAAAAGCTAGGACAGCCCGGCACTGAAGTTGGGGATGGGAAGGGGGTGAGGGAGGCAGCTCAGGCAGAGCTGTTGGGTGCCCACAGGGACGGGCTGGGGTGAGGAGGCCGGGCTGTTGCCTCCGAACCGTCGGGTCTGCCAGCTCTGCCCTGGCCACAGGCCCTGATTTTGCCGAAACTCTTTGACTGCCCCGTACCCGGGTCTCGGGGCCCGCGCCCTGTTTTCATCACAGCACCTTCTCGAGGGCTTTAGGGGCACTGCTGCCACGGCGGCTGCTGACCCTTGGCTTTCGGCCACCGCCCTTAAGGCAGACATAGCTCCAACTGTCCCTGCCAGAGAAGGGTCCCCTGGTGCGTCCAGCCCAAGAGGATGTCAGGGGAGCTGTCCATAGGGTAGCGGGCTTTAGGGCCAGCTTTTGGGGAATTGGCCCATCTGATGATGGTGCGATTTGGCAGCAAAATTCATTTTTTTGTTTTAAACACAGTGTTTTCACTCTTAGGAAAAAGGTTGGTGGTGATGCTGGCTCCTTGTTTGTTTCCCACGTGTGGCCTTTCCTGTAGGTCTGAGCCCACCCTACAATGTCAGCAGGAAATATCTGCTCACAAAGGCCTTTCAGTCGGTGCCTGTCTAGTCCTCTCTCCTGGTGACACTATTACAGCCACAAACCCAGGTGGTGACCTAACAATCATTTCTAGGCAATAACTGCTGAAAATAGCAATTCTATTATGAGCTGATCTCTATTAATTCACTCTCTATTAAAGGCATCCCATTTATTGATTTTTTTTTCTTTGAAAGAGAGGGTACTGACAAATATAAAGTCAAGCGACCTAGTTATATAATTTGAGCGATAGGCCCAACAGATTTCTTGGTAATTGGCAGGGGGTTAGAGAGGAATTAAGGGAGGAAACTTCACCTTTATAATGTAATAGGATTTCCCTCTGATAAAATTTGATACACTACTTACAAATTATTAAATACTAAATAAGAATGAAAAATGAACATACTTATCGAATGAATTCTAAAAGCAAGTAGAAGTAGGAGGCAAGATCATGCCAGAAAAGAGGTGACTCCATCTAAGAGAATTATGTTGAGAAAGAAAAAAAGTGGCAGAACACGAAAGGACTCCATACCCAGGAGAACAGTTCAGTGGCCTTTGAAAGTTTTAAAGCAGTATTTGAAACTCTTCTAAAAATTTTGTTGGTATTGTTGGATAAGGTATTATCTCTAACATTCAAGAGTTAATATAATATAAATAGATGAGGTAACAGTGACAGGTAAGTAATCATCATGACAGCAATTGTTTTCACAAAAACTTTACGGAACATGAATTATCCTATATAGAGGGACCTTCTTGGACCAGTGGAGAAAGGTGGCCACTGAAGAACCCATCATGCCCACAGTGTTCTAGTGTCAGTGGATCATCCGCAGTGAGGGGTCTTGTTGAGAGGGCCTCTGTCCTGGGTCAGAGAAAGCCCTTGTAGGCTTCCTGTAACCCTAAAATTATAAACTAAAGAGTAGTTATCATAAAATCCTAGCACCAAGGATAAGCATATTCAATTTGATATAGGTGGATGAACTGTAAAGTGAACACCAAGTGGAAGCATGTGACTGATCCCTTTGAGATGGATTCTGTTTTAGATTTAGGTGGTAGCCTCCTCTTGCACCATTATGAATGGGTTTTTCCATTTTTTTGTGCTTTGGATAACCCTTCAAGTCTTCCATCTTAGTAGATGGTCACCTGTTTGCATTAATTTTGAAAGTTTTGAAAGGTATTTGTATGAATTTCCTAGGGCTGCTATAACAAAACACCACCAGTTGGATGGCTTTAACAATAGAAATTTGTTGTCTTACAGTTCCGGAGGCTGGAAGTCTAAAATAAATGTGTCTGCAGGGTTGGTTCCTTCCCAGGGCTGTGAGGGAGAATCTGTTCCATTGCTGTGCTCTGGCTCCTGGTAGCTTCAGGCATTCCTTGACTTACAGATAGCAATCTCCCTGTGTCTTCACCTGGTCTTCCCTCTATGAGCATTTGTCTCTGTGTCCAAATTTTTCTTTTATATAAGGACACCAGTCACATTGGATCTGGGGCCATCCTAATGACCTCGTCTTAACTTGATCATCTGCAAAGACCTTACTTCCAAATAAAGTCATATTCATGGTATTAGGAGTTAGGACTTCAGCATCTTTTGGGGAGAACACAATTCAATCCAAACCTGTATTACCCAGGAACTTTAATTTCACCAATTCTACCTTCAGTGCTTCATTTCGTAGTTTAAGGCTTAGATTTCTATCTTGAAGGGGGAGCCATATCATGTCTTATTTAAGAGTGGGTATATACTCACTATTTGATAAATATTTGTTAAATTAATGAATAAATGAGATTTTAATCTTGAACTTTCTTGGGAGAAAAAGGGCATTTTTAATATGACATTTGTACCAGGAAAAAACTAATTTACATTTCATGTAGTCAGGGCATTAACTCCAGAGGCACAAGAAACTTTCAAACATGTATCACATGAAGCTCAGAGTTTGGCCATTTATAGGGAATCTTCTGTTTATGAATGGCACAATGGGTAGAAGACTCTTCCTGATAATTCTGTTCTTGCAGAAGTCAGTGCCTTGGGCTGGGTGTTTATTTTCTTGCCTATAGACTGTCATTTGATGGGGAAGGTATTCCCCTTGGAAATCTTATATTGCAAGTTTCTTAAAACTGGCTCAACATCATTTAAATTATCTGATTCAAACGCTGATATAGAAGGGATATTCAGCACCGTAAGTAAAGGATTGCTTAGTATGTGCAAATGATTGAATCTTGAGTTAACAAGGAAGAAGCTATTGTGTTTTTTCTTTCAGAAACTTATCTTTTATTTACAAACAGGTGAATTTTTAAATTTGATATTTTTTAAAAAATAGTGAAGCAGCAAAAGTGACTATATTTGATAAAAACTTGTCTAAAAAGTATAGCTATAGAAAGTTCAGAGATAAAAATGTTTATTTGTGTAAAATAGAAGATGTGATGAACATTTGTGTTCCTTAAATTTTCTCTATCTCTAGCTAATTTTGGACGAGTGTTTAAAATCAAATATAGTCAATAATTGTTTGTTGAAACTGTAGGCTAGACAATATAACATACCAGGTTGAGGAGAACCAGGCATGTCAAGAGGAACCCAAGGCAGCACTCCCAGGTGCTTCATGTCAAGGACGCCTACATGTCAGGCCCCAAGCAGAGACAGCATTTGTGACCTGCCACTTAGAGGAGGTTTGTGGAACTTGGAGAAGATCCAGGAAGCAAAACCAAAAAGCTGCACTTAGCAGGGCCTGCTTAGCCATCCTGCACGGCCAGATCTTTTTACTTTGCTTTCTTGGGCCAAACCATTCCCACCTCTACATCTTGGTTCATGCTGTCGCCTCCTGTTGGAAGGCCGTCCTCTACTGCTCTGCTGAGTTAAAAACCACTGATCCTTCTTTTTGTTCCTGCTCAATTCCCAAGCCTTCTGTCAAGCCTTCTTGGACACTTCCACCCCACACTGGCTATTCTTTAAGCTAAACCCCTCTGAGTTAATATAATATACTTGGATACTTAATTGTTTCACATCAGCCATTCCTGTCTCTAGCTATAATCAGCTCAGCCAAGGAGGGTGTATTTATATTAGATAATGTCTCAGTTCCTTGGCTGTAAATAGTGTTGAATAATTGATCTTGCTTGATGAGGTGTTACTTAATGTTAGCCTCCCATTATTCACCAAGATGAGAGCCAGCAAGGCTTTTCCATTGTCCGTGCAGGTTAGACTCAAAGGAAAAGGCCCTGGGGAGAAACTTAAAGTAGATGGAACTTCCTGATGGAATGTGATTTACTTGGTCGTGTTTTCTGTTGGTGTTGGTACAGACTTCCCCGCAGAGGATTGGAAACAGGAAAGATCCTTCTGGGAGTCAGGAGAAGTGGTGAGATGTATTCTAGCCAGGTCCTTCTTCTGTGGAACGGAGTTTATGCCATAGCAGATGACACAGTGAGAAGCTCAACCGTGGCAGAAGTCCCCCCAAACAACAAAAACAACTAAATGCATTCATTTTAAAACTACTATTTTGAAAATCAAATCCAGCCCATATGGCACAAAGAACCACACTTTGACTTGTGACAGTGTGCTGAGCTCCTGACAAGGCTGAGTGTCCCCTTGAGAGATTTGACTGGGGGAAAGATTGGCCAACATCCATCCCCCCAGGACTGTGACTCTAAAGTTAGGAGCAGGAGGAAGAATCGGGGAGTGGTGATAACTAAATTAGGAGAATGTTTGGGGAAGATTGTAATTTCGAGAAGAGTAGCCCACAGGAGTTGCATATTGCCCTCTTGCAACTGTAGACATTTTTCACTTGATAATTCCCTGTTTAAACCTGGACAACTTTAATTTGGGATTAAAAAATGATGGCTAAAACACAGAGCCGTGTTCTAATGATGAAGGGCTGCAATTTACAGACCAATTAGAATGGCATTTGTTTTCATTCTGCAGCAACTTTTCTCCCCCCAGCACACCCCTCAATAACAGGAAAATAGATTCCTGAGTCCAAGGGTAGTTTTCTGGAGCTGACAGCTGCCATATGCCACAGGCTGGGAGGTGGGGACAGGTTCCAGGCAGCTTCCAGAGAGCCACTCCCCGAATTCCGCCCATTTTGTGGAGCCACTCTTCCTGCAAAACAATGCCATTTAACTTCAAGCTCTGACACCTTGCCTATTTCTATTTCACTATAAATAAACCTACTCCCCCCATCTGCTTGCCTCCCCCAGGTCGGGCATTGCTCAATTATAGTCTTAAACCTGACCAAGCAAGAACAAATGGTGACCTTAAAGTTATATCTTAAAGTCCTGCCTCATATTGGGACGCAGAGAGAGTTTTTTTGGCATTCTCTTTGACAGGCTGCTTGTAGATAGAACAGTTTTCCATAAGGAATTGAAATCATACATCAAATGTATTGTTTTATATGTAAGCCACTGGAGACCAATGAAAGCAGTTGGTAGAGCCCAAATACCATTACAAATAGATTTATTGTAGTGTGTTTTCTCCCACCTTTTTCTAGAAGTTATTACTTTAATCTTAAGAATTTATGTAAGTATGCTTGTGGCTTTTATATGGTTTATGCATTCACTTTGGAGACTTTTAGCTATTTAGTGGTGAGGTGTTTAAAACAAGTGTTATCAAGGAAATAATTTTTGCTTTACATCATTTTTTTTTATATTTGCCTCTGAATGCTACATATAGAATAGCCAGTCGGCAATATAAAAGAATTATTGCAGATGTCATGGAAACTCATCTTTCCAGTGCCCTTTAGTTTGGTGTGTTCATCTGCACCTCCAAAAAGCAAGGAGAGATAAACATGCTGTATTCCTTTGCTGCCAAATTAGAAAAAGCTCTGTGCCTTCCTACCTGAATGGTTTCAAAGACAGAACATTAGACTTAGAGCAATTAAACTCACTCTAGTGTACATTTCCTAAAAGGACTAGAATTTTATTTACTTATTTATTTATTTTGGCCAGCCCCATAGTAATAGAGTGGTTTGAAAATTTAAAAAGAAAAATCCTGAATGATGGTCTTAGTAGATGAATCAAATGATCTTATAAGACCCATCTCATTTATCATATTAATATTTCAACTAAATCATATTAAGTTAAAAATGATTTCTGCATGTTTTCTACTATTTAACCTATTTGATATTTTTTTTCACAGTCCCCTGTTTAATTTACCACCTTCCTCTTCACACATACACACGGACATGCTCACACACTGTGATTTCCAATATTCTGCATAAACTGACTTTTTAATTTCGTAGCCATATTTTCTAAGTCTGTTGATAGAAACTTGTCAATCATTCCCAATGCAATATGTTCCAATCTAACTGTGTTGATATGTATCAAGCTATGGTTTGTCTAGTTCTTATAAAAACATTGTGTATCTCCTCTGACCCTTCCTGTACTTCCAAAACTTGATCCTGATGGAGAATTTGACTCTTCAGTTTCTTTTGAACTTGTTTTAGAATTATGACTGTGTTTTCCTTAGTACAGAGAAGTAGACACACCTAGGAAACCCAATGAGACCTGACTTTTATGTCAAACTAAGAGTGCACGTGTGATTCTTCTGACAGTTATTGAGAAGAAAAAGCAGGTTAGCAGATTTCTTAGACCACATCAGGTCCTGAAGATGAGACAGAGGCTTTTAAATCCCTCTATGGAACATGTTGAGGAGGGACAGTGGATCTCTGGGGATGGAGGTCTCTTCCAGTTCAAATACTGTTTGGAAGGTGGGAGGACGAAAAGCAGGTTTCTGATTCTGTTTGTGTCATTTTCTAGAAAACAAAGGACTCTTTTCATGGAATTTGGGTTTGGGTTTAAGATCTGTTCCCATCTGAGCCAATCTCTACCATGTAGGAAACCAGAATATGCCACCCCTAAATATGCCTCTTTGGCATAAGGATTATTTTGAGAACCTACAGCCACAGGAGAAGCTTGGAAAACAGAGTAGAAGTTACCCTTTTGTAAAAGAAATTTAATTCTATTGAGGAAATTTCCATTTGTAAGTGAGTCCCCTCTCTGTACCAGACCCAGAAGGATGACTCCACATCCCTGGAGACGCTTATCAATGGAGAAGGCGCCAACATAAACCTGCAGAGCAAACCTTCCCCTGTATGCCATACTTCACCTGGATACCTCCCCATTACGTGTTTCCTCCCTCCCCTTGTTTCCTTGTTCATTTGAAGGTGGCATTTAAGCCTGAACTTGAGCCACCTCTTTGAGACTTTTTCCTGTACACATAAGGTGTTATTTGCGGTTCAGAAAACAATACCCCAAAGTAAGGCACTTTAGCATGCTGAGCTCTGGGAACTAAAACAAATTAAGAAGTCTTAGAAACAGCCTCAGAACCAAAGACTTTCTCACTTTCTCTTGTTTCTTTCCCCAAGAGAAAAGTAGAACTCTTTCTCTAAAGTTCTGTTATTTGGACCTTCTCTAGAAGGAATACAATTACCTTCAATCCCCTCCCTGAAATTTCATTAACCAGGAAAGATGAAACTCATATTGCAGGAAGGAAGACGTACTGAGGAATGCCATGACACCTAGACAGACCTTGTCACAGGCTATTGTCTGTTCCTCGGTCCCATTCAGTTTTCAGAGAGAATCATTTATAAACTATTATCTGTTCTTTGGGCCCAATCAGCTCTTCTAAAAAATTGCCTGCTTTCTCCCTCTCCCTATGAAGAGGGTGCTGTTTAAGCTTCAGCCTTCCACCCTTCTTTGAGTCTCATACTTTGTGTGGCTCCAGTGCACACTTGCACGTTAGTAAATTTGTGTGACTTTTCTGTTACTCTGTTGCAGGCTTAAAACTTCAGCGGGGAGGGAAAGGTTCTCTTTGCTTCTGCAGTATCCATGTTAATAAAATTCTGTTTGGTTTTCTCTTCTAATCTGTCCTTTTTTACATGGTTCCATCCCAACTTAGAAAAATGAAGGGTCGAGAGAAATTATTTCCCCTCCCTCTCAACTCTTTTGGCAGCAACAGATTACTAAAAAGAATATTTTGAAAGCACAGTTTTACTACTTTGAAATATACCTGGTAATACATACTAGTGGCTAATGCAGCACCCTCTTTTAATGACTAAAGATCATCTGTAATTAACATGCTAATTGTTATAGAACAAATGAATACAGATACGTATGTCAAGTTCTTGTACCTAAATAGGTTAAGTACTCCCCACCTGATGGGTCTCCTGCTATTAATTTGCTGAGGAAACACTATTTTTATAGTTGAAAGATCAGTTTCATTGCAGCCTGATTTTTCCAGCCATTCCAAATTAGTTTCATTCAAATTAATGGGACCTTATTAAATTAGAGAGCTGACCTGGATTGGAGACTATAGTCTTGTCACAAATCTGTCTGAGATAGGACCTGTGTCCCTTTGTCCATTGGCCCCAGTGCATAATTCCTTCTGAGGTTTGCAAACTGCAGAGCTTTACCTGTCCCTTTGGTTTTCAGTTTTGGCCATCAACTTGATTTCAGTGTATCTGTGCCCCTAATTCTTTTCTGTTATGTTTTAACCTATTGCTTCACTCAGAGCTTCAGTGTCTTTGCTCTAACTTCCACTGGATCTCCAGTTTGAGTCATCAGTGCCCCCTTGCCTGGGTTCTTCTCTTGACTCAGAGCACTTCCGCAGTTGGGAAGTTTCTGGAGATGCCTTTGCCTCAGATTTTCACCTTGTGTCTATCCATGGCTTCTCCATGGTCCTAGGCTGGCAGAAATGTTTGACTTAGGGGTCAATACTGGGAGACATCCTTTTCTGCTTTAGGACGTGGCTTTCCCCAGTGTATGTGATTTTTCTTTTTCTTTCAGTAGATTTTAGGTGCACAGAACCAAAGTAATCGTAATTCTTGGTTTATGACACACAATCATCAATTGGTCTGTGCATAGCATTTTTAATTCAATGTGTGCATTTATGCATATTTTAATAATGCAATGAATGAACCAACCCATGATTTAGAATATGGATAATAATGTATGTTTTTCCATGTGGTCCTCTTCAGTATAATCATTATCTTGAATTTTGTGTTTACTGTGCCATTCCATTTGTAAAAGATTTTTGCACACATACATTCATATACCTAAATAATACATAGCTTAGTTTGGGCTATTTTAAGCTTTTAATTTTTTAGGAAAGGATGGCATACCTATTGTTTCCTTATGGGATTTGCTTTTTTCACTCAACATTATGTTACTAAACTTCATCTATGTTGATGCCTGTAGCTGTAGTTCATTCATTTTCAGTACTCTGTAGTATTCCATCATATTAAAGTGCAACAGTGTGTTCTCCAGAAGATGGGCATTGTGTTGTTCCCTGTATTGTTTATTTTGAACAGGCCTGCATGCATCTTCTAGTGCACATGAGCTAGAGTTTCTCTTGGAATAGAATTGCTAGGTCTTTGGATATGCATATCTTTACCTTTACTGGATAATGCCAACCTGTTTTCCAAATAGTTGCTCCAGTTTTAACACTTCTACCAGCAAAGATAGGAGAGATTCTGTGGTTACACATTTTCTCTAACACTTTCTTATTGTCTGACTTATCTTTCCAGAACTAAGTGGCTTTGAAGGGGTATCTTCTAGAGTTTTGACTTGAATTCCTACATTTACTTAGGTAACATTTTCTGAACTGGAATTCTGTATTACCTTTGCATTAACAAAGCAGTAGCTCACTTTAAAGCTACAAAACACAAGTTAAAAAAATAGCACCATCCGTAATTTAGCAGTCAAGGAGTGACTGGAATTTGCTATGAGGACAGAAGAAAAGTCATATGATGCAATAGAAAAAGCCTTGGCCCTGAGTCAGGAGACCCAGCGCCTGGTCCTGGCGCTGTCAGTGATTTGCTGAGTGACTCACATGAAAACAGTATTTTACAGTGTTTCCATTTCCTCATCTGTTAATTGAGGGTGTTGGTCACTTAGGGTATGTTCTGGTCTAAGTTTTCATCATTTAATAAATTATAATTATCACATTGATTTAGGTGTTTATCTTTAAAGCATTTGACATCCATTTTCTCATGTGATATTTCTAATACCTGAGTAATGTAGGCAGAGAAGAGATGAAATAAGAGCCTACAAATTTTGCCAGGAGTCTCCATGGTGTGACTGTGGAGAGACCAGGAAGTTCATCAAGCCGGTAAATGTCTCCCTCCTGGCCTGTCTTAGAGCCTAAAACTCCACAATTACTGTTTCATTGCTATGGTTCTTCAAGGCCTTTGGGTCTGTCAGAGTCTCCATTAAAATGCAAATGTCCCTGGAGGGGGTAGGGAGAACCTTTAAGCTCATTATCACCTAAATCTTCCACAGGGATTAATTTATCAGATCCTTTCCCATCAGACACCTGTTTCCATCTGGCTGGAAACAGCCTGTGGGAATGGGCACCTGGTTGATGTGGGGGAGCCCAAGGAGAAAGAAGAAAGGTTGTGAAGAGACTGGTGGGGATGTGCCCAGAAAGCCAACCAGGGCTCCCCAGGGTTTGGCCAGTTGCTACGTCCCACCAGCTCGTCTCTACCCAGACCCTCCAAATCCACTTGGCCAAACACACGGGGCTACCGCCATGTCCTTGCAGAAAAGTTTCCTCTTAGAACCAGCCAGAGGAGAAAGTGCACAGAGGCTGCCGACCAGCAGCAAACCCTCCTGGGCCTGCAAATCGCTGCTGAAAGCCCCTCTGCTCTCCACACGCTGTGGCAGAGCCTCCGAGCAGCTTCTTTTGTCACTCAGTCCTGAGTAATGGCCTGCTCTGCGATGCGGCCATTTTGAGGCATGGAAAAGGCCTTGTCAAAGGGTTTCAGCTGGGGCGTCTGTGTGGGCGCCTCATCTGCTTTGTGTGACATCCAAACAACTCTTTAAAAATGTTGGCTCCGGCCCCGCCTCACAAAGGGGGCCCGAAGGGTGTTGTGGGACGTGTTTGGGCCTGCTCTGTTTTCCCTCTGTCACCCACACAAAAATGTGCCCTTCCCTCCCCTACCAGGAAACTCCCCCAGCAGCGCGTGGTTTTGCCTCGGCTGACCTGGCCCCTTAACATGTCAGAATGTTAATAAAACACTGTGGCTGTCATAACACAAGGCTAAATGAAGTCTTCACAACCTGTCCATTAAACGGATTATTTTGTGTGTCACTTTCTGCAGCCTCTCTCTGGATACAGCCTGTCTCGGTTCGTGGGCAGCCGAGCCAGGGGCCTTTGTCTTTGTTCACTGTTGTGTTTAATTCCCCCCCTCATTCATTAATCATCCCTTTGCCTATTTACACCGGTGGCAAGTATAGCGGACACACTTAACGTCTGCTTTTGTTTTGGTGGCACCCTTTGTGAGGACCGAGGCAGAGCTAATTATTAACTGCAAAATGACATTAAAACTTTTAGATAAGCGCCAAATACTGCATCCACTGAGACCCAGTTTTGTTTTAACCTTCGAGAGCTTGCGGCCAAGCAACCAGGGTGGCTTTATTTAGCTGTGAGTCCAGGGAAGCAATGCCAGCACTCGGATAATTAATAGAGGTGCTCCATTAAAACCCCCTGGGCAGCCAGAGGCGGTGCCCTGTGTGCACCTCTGGGCAGCCCAGCTGGGGCCTCCAGACCACACTGGGCACAGGCAGGGATGGCAGCTTCAGAGGTGGGGTCCCATGAGCCCCTCTGACCTTTAAGTTTACATTTCCCATGGTGTGGAGATCTTTGTTGTCAGCTCTTGATGACTTGTACATGCTCCAATAGGACTCGGATTTTCCTTTGCTGTTAGACATTTTGTGGTGCCAACTTCTTAGTTACAGCTGTTTCAGCTTGTTAAGATGATACAGGACTTGTTACCAGCACCTGCTCGGAGAGGTCTTCCCTGACCACCTCATCTAAAGCAGTAGCCAAAGTCAGGCACCTCTATTCCATTACCAGTTGTATTTTTCTCCATGACATTTGTATTTGAAATAATTTTATTTATCTGTTGACACATTTTTTTGTCTGTTTGACTACTAGAATGTAAGTCCCTGTATCCTTAGCATTAGCCCTTGATCATTGCCTGGCGTGTATCAGGGGCCTAATATATATTTATTATGCAATGGGGAGAAAAAAAATTCTGTTTCCCTCTACCCATCTTGGGCTCATTGGCTGGGGTCTTGTAAATTAGATTGACAACACAAATTAACAAGAAGAAACCAAACAAGTTTGTTAACATGCACATCGTGCATACACGTGGGAGCCCTCAGCGATGAGTAAAAATGCAAAGGGTTATTAGAACTTGGGCTTATATAGCGTCTTAAAAAAAGGACATTAAATTTTTAGAAAATTGACAAGACAAAGGAGAAAAGGACTTTGAGTTTCTAGGGCAGCAAATTGTGGGAGGTTGAATATATGAGGAACTAATGGAAGATAAGGGCTAGTTAGTAAAGTTTGTTATGTGGATTCCTTTGAGGTCATCTTTGGGCTGATAAAGGTTTAGAGTTGTTTCCAGTGATTAACTTTTGGCCTCCCTGGGAAAGAGGGGAGGAGGGAAATGCCTTTACAAATTTATATCTTGCTTTTAGTCAAATAGGGGAGAGCAGAGAGCTTTCCTTGAATCTGCTGCTTCTCAATTGTCTTCAACTCAAAAAAATCAATATGCCAGAGGGGCGTATTTTAGGGTGGCATATTCTGCTATTCTTCATGTGTATCAGTGAATGAATGAATGAATGAATGTGTGAAAAGACTTTTTTCCAGGAAGGTAATCTTCCAGCCTTTCCTTAATCATGGGCGCAGGCTCCAGCGTTCACCCTGCCTAAGGAACCACGTCTTTGTTACGTGGGCATCTCCCATCGTCCCGGGAGCAGTGCTCTGTGCTCTGCTCTCCTTGTCCCAGAGGAACCAAGAGTCTTTACCTGACTTCCAGATAAAATGACTCAAAACCTGTGGCTTTGTTTCTAGAATGTCTATACCCCCCATACCTGCATATTATTTTTCCATATGGACAATTACTTGTCTCTGTGACATGTACTAGATGGTTCTTCCCTTCATCACTGAGCTGAGGTGTCTTCTTTGTGGTATCTGTGGTTTCAACCCATAAGTGGATCTGTTTCTGACTTCTGTGTTCTTTTTCACTGGTTTGTTTCCTATCGCTGAACCAAAACCATAACCCCTTAATTATAAAATACTCTTAATTACAATATACAATTACTCTTTTTTTTTTTTTTTTGAGACAGAGTCTCACTCTGTTGCCCGGGCTAGAGTGCCGTGGCATTAGCCTAGCTCACAGCAACCTCAAACTCCTGGGCTGAAGCGATCCTTCTGCCTCAGCCTCCCAAGTAGCTGGGACTACAGGCATGTGCCACCATGCTCGGCTAATTTTTTCTATATATATTTAGTTGGCCAATTAATTTCTTTCTATTTATAGTAGAGATGGGGTCTCTCTCTTGCTCAGGCTGGTTTCGAACTCCTGACCTTGAGCAATCCGCCCGCCTCGGCCTCCCAGAGTGCTAGGATTACAGGCGTGAGCCACCGCGCCCGGCCTAAGACAGGTATTTTAATCTGCAATCGAAATCGATGTATTTTCTTTGACTTGAATGCCGTATCTGGGGAGACTAAAATATACATTTTCACCTACTGTCAAAACCTCAGGGTCTTAAATTAGATAATTTGAAATGGAAACAATTTGCTTTTTCCTCTTGGAGGACTAATCCGAAATGGTTTTTATCCCTAAACATCAAGCTCATCTTGAGCTTACACAGCTGCTTCCCAGGATAAGCTACTTATCAGGGCAACAGACTTAAAATAATCTATTCATTTTTCTAAACTAAGGTGGAGGTTGAAACAAAGAAAGCAAAAGTGTAGAACCTGAAAATCTCAAGGCCTGGTGGGATGGATATGAAGATGGAGGGAGTTTCTTAACTTCTGAAAACTTCCTAAGGTTTTTAGAGCTTCACAAAAATGATGCAAATAATGTCCAGGTTACTCGAGAGAGAAACCTGAGTAACTAAACCAAAACTATGAGCTTGTCCTAGGCTTCAGGCCTGGGGGTTCGTGAAAGTTGATGAATCCTGGTAACTCATTCCCAGGCAGTGGAACACACCAAATGTTCACCCACAGGATCCAAAGGCCAGAAGACCTTAAAGAGACGTCTAGGCTTTCTCTATCCTCCAGAAAAGCCTCCTTCAAGGAAAAGGCAAAAATCCACCCTGGCAGAGCATCTGCCATCTGGCTGGAGCACTGCCTCCAGCCAGAGGGCGATTCTGGGTGAATAAGAAACAGCTGCCTGCTGTGGATGGCATGAGCTCAAGCTGGGGTGCAGAGCTGGGGCTGAATTTTGGCCCCACTAAGCCTCTTGACCGGTGCCCTTGTGCAGTGAACAGCCTGCACAACCATGTGTGGCAGCCCCGCAGAGAACACTGGTTCCAAGGAGACTCGTGGGGTTAGCTAGCCGGTGCACAGCCTGGCTCTGTGTTGCTAACTATGTGATCTTGGGCAAGGTTCTCACCCTCTCAATGCCTCAGTTCTCTCATGCACAACATGGGCATAACAGTAAACCCCCTTCCCAAGACTGATGTGAGGATTCAATTAGCTTTTACACAGAAAGTGGCTTAGAACAGCACCTGGCAGAGTAAGTGCTCGATAAATGTTACTATTACTAGCTCATCCAAGCAATAGATGGGAATTACTGGGAAGGTATTTCTTATAAAAAGGACCAAAATTTCTCCCCTAGTTAAATTTCATTCCCACTTGAATTTTTCTTGATGGACGTAAGAGGTGCACTGGGCTAAAATTAAGGAGACCTGAGTTTCAGGCCCAATGTGGCCCTTTCCAAGCTGTCTTGACACTGGCTAAAGCCCGCAGCTTCATCCCCTGCCTCTGGGTCTTGATACACATACCAAGTAAAGGCAGGGAGGAGGATTTCTGAGAGGTTTCCAGCTACTGCACTTTCTGTCTAAGATACCAAGACTGTTAACACTGTGAATAAGTGACTTTGTGGCCTTTCTTCCTCACTATTGTCTTATTATCTTAGTGCTTCAAATGCCCCAAATGCTAAAAGATTCATGAATGACTCAGTGCTCAATATTTTTTTTTCAGCTCTTACCTTCAACGTAGGTTGGGAATGAAGCCAGACTTTTTCTTGACTGTAATTAAGACAAAGAGGTTTCAAAGAGGGCAGAGTGTGATGAAATATGCATTAATACAACCATCCATGCAACATGAAAAATAAATACATTGCCAATTATTAACCAGTTGTTGAACATTTTGGGTTAGAGAAAGTGAAGTGTGGATAAACATATGCATTTATTAGTAAAGGTTACCTTTACTAAAACACAGAACACTTCATTCATATTTTAGGCAATCTGAAAATCTCATATTTCACAATCAGAGAGGTGTCCAGGGGGTATAGCTCAGTGGTAGAGCATTTGACTGCAGAGAGGTATCTGTTGGCTTAAAAAAAAAAAATCCCACAGACCAAAACCTGTAATCAGCAACAGCAGTAAAAAGGGCACAATTTGTGTCCTTAAGAATCTGTATTTCCATGTGAAAAACTCATTAGTAAAAGCACCAATATTATCTGCTGAAATGAAGAATTCTCTTAGAGAACTTTATGTCTTTGCCACGGTGATCTCTCACTGTGCTAAAAACGTGTGCGGGAGTTTTTTGAAATCTCTTCCTTTCACCTCTTACAGATGTATATTAGTTGATAAATTCCATTATATAAATCATTATTGTATGTTACCTTAAAATAAGAATACAACAAAGGAGCAATTAAAAAACTCTGGAATTTATTCTATTAAGTAGCACCTCAGAGCAAAGCTCACTCTTCTAACAGCACAGTTGGAAGTGGAGACGGTGGGCAGAAGGTTCTAGAACCTGACAGGATGGCAGCTTACATGCCTGCTCTTAGAGGACCAAAACTTGCCGTAGGCTCCTTTCACAAGCAGATGTCCTCGACATAACCCTGAGTGAGATAACAGTAGGAAATTCATTCCTGCTTCAACTAATAATAGAATCTGTAGCTGCCGTGCCTGGGGCAGGGTGGTGCAGGCATTGCTGGAGAGCAGAGAGCTAGTATTAAAGACAAGAGTCCCCCAAATGGGTAAAACGTAAGGTTTGCATGGCCAAGATTTTCATTGCTGAGAATCTACTAGGTTTTAGATGATCATTTAGGTAGACACCTTTAAGAGAAAGGGTATCTAGCACTGCATAGCTGCTCAACTGGCTGCTTTGAATAGATGGTATACTCTGGGGTGCTTGGGGGCTGGAAGAGGAAAGGACTCTGGGTGAGGGTCGGGATGTCTCAGAGAGTAACTATATTCTAGCACTTTACACTGTGCTCTTTACTTGGAAGATGGGAATGGCAAAGAGATGATTAATTAGTTAATACTTGTGCAACAGTCTAAAAATAGTAGTGTTGTTATGTGAAAAATTGGGGGCAGTTGAAGAAATGTGGTTTTAAAACTCTAACTCAATTCAGGACAATGACAAGAATTCAATGCTAATCACACAATACATCTCACCGGGCAGGCGTGCTCGCTGGGATGCAATGGCTCCTCACACCAAGGAGGGTGGGTTTCCTGAGCACCAGGAGTGGAAGGTTCCTGGCTGCTAATGCATTTATGGAAAAACGCACACAAAGTGAAAGCCAGAATACGTGGATGGAGGAAAGAGAACTCTAATTTCTGCGGTGCTTAACCCAGGCGAGAAGACAGGCCCAGGTGAAGGTCAATAGCTAAGTCTGTATCATTCTGGTTGGTTTAAAGAAAAAGAAAAACCTCCTAACTTTATGGTATGTAGATGGAAGCTCGCTTCTTCATAAGGGCTAAAGACTTTTAAATTACTGTTTCCCAACTATCTCCCTCCACTTGACCCAAGTAGCCAGAACTCTGGTGTAATAAGAGTTTACTTTGTGAAATCAAAATGGCTTAGCCTCCAGGCACATCCAAGGAGCCAATTCAGATTTTCTTAGACTATTAGGATACTTTTCTGAATCCTAATCTTGAATACAGTGTACAGATTTTGGCAGAAGCTACAAAAGAATTAGTCTATAGCTCTAAAAGCTACCATTTTATTTAGAGCTATAATGGAGGGCATTTGGTACATTCACTTATTTTCTATTCAAGAACTCATGACTAGCTTTCTTTAGTTTCTGGGTTAGTAAATTTTTGAAAAAAAAAGAGTTTTGTGAAATGAAAGAATCTATAATTATTGCACACAAGGAGGATTTTCATCACCATTTCTAAGGATATGCAGAAACATGTGCCAAGTCTTGTAGGAACTGAGAAACTAACAAATTTGCCTTGCTTATTAAATCTGATGCATAATCAAATGCTGAATATTCAGAGGTCTGATTAGCCCTTTGTTTTCTCGCATGTGGATTGAGATGAACATCAATTGACCCTTAACATTCAAGAATTAATAAATATAGTCATACTCAAAAAGCCAAAGGCTAATAAGGTCTGTGGGATTTTCCTGGGGGTCACATGAACCAAGCCGTGTGAAGACCTTGGATGTGTGACAATTGGAGTAATGACAGACAAGCGACCCTGTCCATGCAGCCTGTGACCTGCAAGCACTTTCCACCCCAGGAGTGGCAGACCCTGGCGGTTAAGAGCAAGGGCCCACAGGAGCCCTGGATCCAAATTCTGGCTGACAACTTGTGAGCTCTGCCCTCAGGTAAGTTATTTAACCTTTATGCTTCCTCATTTAACAAAGGAGGACAATGGTATCTACCTCAAAAGATTGTTTTAAGAATTAAATGAGATATTATTTGTGATTTGCTCAGTGCAGTGTCTGGAGCACTGTAAATGTTGAGGAGATGACAATGCTCATTACTGTTGTTCCACTGCAGCTGTCACTTTCCTTCTTATATTTGTTCCCACCTGTCCACGTGCTATGAGTAAAGTATGATGCAAACTATGCAATGGCAGGAGCAGCAGAAATGGTGACCCTGTCATTCCTGTTCCAATGGCCTGGGGTCTAAGGATCAACACCAGAGGAGGTCAAAGTACGTTTCTCGTCTAAGTTCTAATGTTGGTGTCATTGCAGAGAAGGTCTCTCTAGGTTAGTTTGGTTTGATATGAATATATTAACAAAAAAATACGCCTTTCCTTTGCATAAATATTTAATGGCAAATATATGCGTATTCAATGATACTTTAAGGGTAAATTTTAACTAAGACGCTCTTTAGAAGCAATCTGCCACTCAGATTAAAACAGAGATTGTTTTCTTTCATTGCATTTAACATAAAATTATCAGCAAAAGGAGGGAAAATGAGACCATCATTCATTATGTGGTTTACCTCTTTAACACATCTCTTCAGCATTGATTAGGAGCATCTATATTTAGAGTGGGCTGAGCCCACGCACAGATTATGGTACAGGCCAATATTTATCTGATGCTGCTGGTTCACAAGCAAGTGTGGGTGACAGCCAGGTATAAAAGGACATCAGGTACAAGAGAAGGCGGTAGCTCCCCTACCTGCCCTTTTCTAGCCCCAGAGACCTCAATAGGAGCAGGTAAGAATATTCTCACTTAAACATTCTCCTTAAGCAGGGCGACGATAGGACTTATTGTCCAAAAGGGACATGTTAGAGCTGCACTGTCCAATAGCCCCCAGTCATGTGTGGCTACGTAAGTTAATTAAAATGGAGTAAAATAAAAAAATTCAGTTCCTCAGTCCCACTGGCCACATTTCCAGGGCTTAGCAGTCACATGAGGCTAGCAGCTACCACGCTGGTCAGTACAGAAGGAGAATGTTTCCATCACCATGGAAGTTCTGCTGGACAGCACTACTGTAGAAAGTGAGAGGGGGCACTCACTAGGTGGGCTGCTTGGATAACAGGTGGGAACTGGAACCATGCCCCAGGTAAACTGAGACATGTGGTCACCCTGTTCTTATGCAAGATATTTCACTTGGACCTGAAATAGATGGGTGTTTAAGAAACAAACCCATTTTCCAAAGCACACAGCAACTTCAAATCCATGGTATCAGAAGGCACGTAATGCCATGAGGAAGGATGCTGGTACATGGAGCTTTTGGTGTCTGATGTTCAGTGCTGTCCAACAGAACTTTCTGCAATGACGCAAGTGTTCTGTAATCTCCCCTGTCCAATACAGAAGCTACTAGTCACAGATGGCTACCGAGCACTTGAAATGTGGCTAGTGTGCTTAGGATGTGATATTTTCATTTTATTCATTAATTAGACACCTGTTGCCAGTGGCAACCAAATTGGATGAATTGCACTTCGGAGACCAGAAATCAGAATTTTTCTCCCCAGCTTAACTTGGGTCAGGAGCTCTGGAGCGGGCTGTATTGGAAAGCATGGAGCAGTATGAGGATAAAGCAAAACGGGCTGACAGCTTTGGAGACAAAAGGGCACCGTACCTCTTTATTTGTGGAGGCTTCCGTGGGGTCACTGGGGTGAAGAGGTGTACTCGATGACTCGGCACCCAGGGGTGAGGAACTGCCAGGAGATGGAGACTGGAACATAGCAAGAGGATAAACACAGTGAGAACCTGCGGGACTCGGCGAACACCTGGCAGGGAGAGAGGAGCAAAGCAGAACACAACCGTGCGGACATTTCGGTGGGGAGAAACCCTCTTTGCAGAGAAACTGCCAACTATACATAAAATGCCTGCAGTTCCCAAGCTTGCTTTCCCAATTCCTGCCACACTTTTAAAAGAGCTTTTATAACTCTGGTCTTTTCTCCCTTTAGGCCAACTGTTGAAAGAAAATATGGAAAAGGTTGAATATCAAACTTAACATCCTAAATGAATAGAGCTAAGGGTATTACACAAATACGTTTTAAAAAGTATTTTCTTACTGAAAGATGCAAACACTCAGGGTACCAACTGCCTTATAAAATCACCTGCCCAAGATGATACGAATGGCAAAGCAAAAATTAAAATGCGTATTTTTAAAGAGATTTTGATGACTGGAAACCACACTACCTGTAATTTTCCTAGTCAGTTCAGATTTTGGATATTTTGTCAGATTTCATGCACAGGCCATTGAACATGGAGAGAAGTTTCAGCATCCAAACTATCTACCCTTGGACGAACAGTTCAAAAATCCTTTGTCAAATAATATGTTTGAAAATAAGGCTTAGAAAAATCGGTTCAGGGAGAATGGCCCCTCTCAGGTATGGTACAGCCCCAGCTCCTGGTACCGCCAAGCCCTGCTAGAAGGGAATATGAAGCTCCCAGGTCGGCACGCACAGCGAGGGCCCCATAAATACCTGCTGAATGAATGACCCAATAAAGCAAGCAAGCACGGGGCTGGGACTCATACAGGCCCTGAAAACACTCCCCAGCCAATATCCAAACAATTCTGTGTGCCCCTGCAATCTTGGGAGATGAAGGGCATCTTCAGGTGCATCACAGGGAGGCTTAAGAATTCTGCAGCGATGGTCCTCTGGGAGCAAAGATGCACTGCCTCACAGTGTGTTGGTGCTGTTTGACAGAAGGCATAAAACAGAGAGAAACCACACCAGGATGTATTCTCTCAGGAAGCGTGGGGATGTGAACTTGGGCAAAGAAAGCAAGATAACACGAGTGCTTGCCTGAACCTGAGTCTCATTTCTTGACACTGGCTCCCTTGGGAAAGGGAGAATGTTTCACATAGCAAGGACGTGGCGGCGGGGTACACTCTCAGTGAGCACTGTGTGAAATAATAATAAAAAAGCAATCTTTTCCAAACAGTCTAAATTACAGGAAATATAAGGGACACCGAATGCACAGAAGGATGAGGCAGTGAGATTCACTATCATTCAGACTAAGAAGGTGTGCAATCCTACCCCACTGCTGTAAGGCCTGAATCTGTTTCCCGTGACCCTCATTCTGGGCAGCGAGGTGAGGACCAATGAGCCCTTTAAATATTCACGTGCAGAAATCAGACTCCGCAGTAAAGCCAAGAGGGCAGACACAGTCACAGCGGCCATAAAGAACCCCAGGCCCCACAGCCCCTGGCCACAATAAAGCAGCCCTGTGTGCCTTTAAAAAGAAACACACAGGATTTTCCATTCGGCACCCGAGAGAGCTGGCGGGTACTTACTGATTTAGCTCTATGTTTGGCTTACTCAAAATTAATGGAGTGAAGTCTTCAGGAGAATTTAACGCCTTTGAATTTTCCCAGTTTTTCAAATCTGAAGAGCTTCCTCACGTATTTATGGCTCTATATTTTTGCCCCCAAGTAATTTCCTCTGTCACCAAGAATTTAAGGGTCTCTAGCCCCTGGGGAAGCTAGTGCAGCTGGATGTTCTTTAATTGCTTGGTTTTGAGGGCTGTGTAACGCTTTCATTTAAAAAATACCCCCCAGAGTGTCTCACATTTTCTATTTCTCTATTGCTCGAAGTCTTCTAAAAATGGATTCTTTACAACTTTGTGGGCTCCAGATGACCTTAGGATGATGTGGGAAGACAGGTTATCTGGACAGTGAGCAGCAGTGCGGAGAGGAAGATCGGACCCCACAGTAAAGTGAGGTGACTAGTGCTGGGCGCCTGCCATGGGACACCAGTGAGGAGGCACAAATGAGGAACTGCCCTCACAGAGGCTCTCGTGGGACCCACGCCAACCTCAACAGGGACCCCTTCCCCTCGGACAGCTGAAGCTCTAGCCTTCTGCACATGCTCGAGCTCATGCACGCTCCCTTCCATTTGCACCTGCAATTAACCACCTCCACTTAGAGACCTCTCCGTCATTCCCTCCCAGGTTCAATGCTCAATTCAAAGGCACTCATCTGGCTGAAGCCTTCTCAGACGCTATGCACAGTACACTTCTCTCTGATGGCATGTGCCTGTTGTGTAATTATCTGTTCACGTGTACGCCCCTCCACCCCCAAGAGCTCTTAGGCAGTAGGAACCTTGTCTCATTTGTTTTCATCATCCAAGTGCCTACCCTTGGGTCTTGTAACCAGTAGGCGCTCAGTAAATGTTTGCTGAATAAAGGATTTCAATATAGTTCTAGCTTTACAATGTTTTCCAACTTGCAATGGGAAGCAGATACATTACAGATCCACCCACTGCTTTCTTTGATTATTTTCTAGCACCCTTCCACTGCTGTGTGTAGAATGCTCAATCTGCATTTTGAATTACAGAAATGGTCTTTGCCTGTGAAGATTCTAACCTGAGCTCTAGCGAAGCTCTTTTGAAACAGAAAGCTGTCTCCGAATGAGAGAGGACCCCATCTGGTGGAAGCCTACAAATCGCCACACCATTGTCGAAATGTCAAGGGTAGACAGACACCTTCAGAATAGACACAGTGCCCGTGAGGTGAGACATGAACAATGGTGTTAGTATTCAACTCATCTCAAATGTCTGCTGTAAAAGCCCTTTGCACCTTACCTCCAACTTCTACCTTGATATACTCTTAAAAGCAGAGGAAAAAACCCAAAAGTTACACAATACTTTTTTACTTTCAAAGAATATATTGGAGGCAAAATCTAGCCAATTTTGGTAGATATAATAGAAAAAGTAAAAATTATCACAGATTGCTCTGTCTGGAGTCTCATGCCTTCGGGCTACTGGATGGATATTCAATATTAAACAATGGGACCATTTGCTTATGGGGGTGGGAAGCAAATGTGGGATTGGGAATTCACAAAGGTGAGTACTGAACGTGGACGTCTATCTAGGATGGAGCATTCTGAGATGCCTTATCCACAATTCCCTTCTCTACACAATTACGAGAGGTCTCCTTAAGCTCAACAACTTGCCTTCTGCAGATTATGTTCTAGCGGATTCTCCGTAACTATGATCTAAATTTTACCACTCAGCTCTGGGACTCCACAGGGCAGAGCTCCTAGCCTGAAGACTTAGGTTCTTCAGTGTCAAGACAAGAAATGCATTGTCCTGTCCACCAGCGCCAGAGCCAGAGGTGGCCTAGGGAAGCAAGAGCATCCCAAGGAGAAGCTGATCATTTTCATTCTGATAGAACATCTCCTAGGGGCAAAGACTGCACAGCTGGTGGTTGGGGTGAGACAGGAAAATGGCTCCAGGGACTTCCAGACTATGCTTGTAAGGGGGAAAAGCAGCACACAAATAATTATTATTCATTTATTCCTTCAGCAGACATCTCAATGCCTACCTGTATTCCTAACACTGGGCCAAAGAACAAAGGGAAGGAGCTATGTTTCCAGAGGATGGGAGGAGGCAGATCGAAAAGGCAGGGCCGAGGCAGGTGGCTGGGGTGTTAGTCTGTACAGTGGGGGCTCAGAGGGGAGGCTGTGTACGAGGCAGTGCTTCCTGGGGGAGGTGACATTTCAGCTGAACCCTGCAGACTGCAGTATTGATGGAGTGGGATGGGATAGGAATAGCGCAGCTCTGGCAGGGCGGGGAGAGAGGAGGCTGTGAAGCTGGGCAGCGAGTACCACCGGAGCTGCCCTGAGGGTGACACAGGGCCTTGCCAACAGCTCCTACTCTCCGCCAGGGAGTGTCTCTTTTTTGTGAGTCACTGACCTGCTGCTCTCAAAGAAGAAGCCCAAGGTAGACACTTTGCAATGATTTCCTGAGTTGAACAGGAAGATCTAAAGGAGTGAGGGAATGAGGTCTACTCTCAACCCTCTTCCCTTTCCCTTGATCCTTTTTTAATCCCTGGAAATCTGCAGGAAGAGAAAATGACAACTGGACAAGTTGATGGGATGATCATGAGAACACCCTGAAGCTGGAGGTGAGGGCCCCCTGCCTCTTTCCTTTAAGGACTGAGGCAGGACCTGAGAGAGCAAATCCATGATTTGGAGAGGGGTACAGAGACACTGAAAGACTCGTGGAGAAATGTTAGTCAAGAGACACGCAAAAAGTGACCTCTATCTGGGCTATTTGTTCATTCACCCCACCCTGAAGTGCTGACAGAGTCTGAGTAAGCCCAGATCCCTGCCTGCCCCCAAGGAGCTCCAGGTCTATCAGGGGAGCTATAGCTATAGCTTACAAATATAGGGCGTCCTCTGTCAACAGTGGTCACTGTTTAAGTCCCTGCAGGAAAAAAAAAGTTGTAATGACACAAAAACAGTCATGAATGAGCCGACTACTTACAATATGCTATAGTTTGAGTGTGTACCCAGAATTCCTATGTTGGAAATTTGGTCTTTTATGGAGCAATGTTGAGAGGTAGGACCTTTGGGGGGCAACTGTGTCATGAGGGCTTTGCCCTCATGAATGGATCAATCCATTCATGGATGAACAGGCTATTGAGGGAGTGGGTCGGCAGTTATAAAAGCCAGTCTGGTCGTCTCTTGTGAGCCCCTCACCATGTGATGCCCTGTGCCCTACCAGTAAGAAGGCCCGAACCAGAAGCAGCTGCTTGACTCTGGACTTCCCAGCCTCCAGAACTATAAGAAATAAATTTCTTTATAAATCACCCAGTCTCAGGTATACAGAAATAGAAAAGAGATGAAGACACAATGTTAGTGCCCACCTGAACAGCCCTCTTCCCCAGACATTAGCATCCACCTGTCTGGTCCACATCTTTGTCAACTGGTCTCCTGCTGACTGTCGGGACCATCTGGCATTATGAGGCAAAAACAAAACAAAAACAGCAAATACAGTGCAGAGAGGTGCAAATATTGCAAAAATAAATAGATAGCAGAATTGCATAAAGTTGAAGAAGGCAAAGTTGGGGAATTGCTTAAACCTACCAACAATGGAGGAGTTGGCAGACTTATACCAATGAAGAAGCAATAAATGGAAAGAATGATAACATCAGAACATCAGAGATGCTTAGAAAGAGAATGACAGGAATATCAAATAATTAGGAGAGGCCCTTAGGAAAACTGAGTCAGCTCTTAAACATTTTTGCTGAAATGCTTCTCTGCATGATCGTAATGACCCTTTCTGATCATGCTGCAAAAGTCACATGTGAACTGAAGAAGACTATTTTATTGTGTGATTCAATGGCTTTTTGGTGAAAAAAAACTAAAATCAATACTGAATCAATATAAAATCAATACTACTACTCTGTTCTAAGAATTTGCTTGTAGTTGGAGTTACAACCTAGGTGCTGTTAGTCAAAAGATAAACTAAGATTGTGTTTATAATATTTAGTATTGTTTTCTAAGGTAAAGTTTTAATCCAATCCCTTCTTATTCACACTTACTTTGAAATTTTGGTCCTTGTTTTAAGTGAATTAATTTTAAGTAGCTTTTTGAAGGTACACATATAAAGGGATTCTTTAACAGTGGTCCCCAACCTTTTTGGCACCAGGGACAATTTTTCCATGGACTTGCGGCAGGGAGGCGGAGCACAGACAGTGATGCAAGCGATGAGGAATGTCTGTAAATACACAGCCCCTCCTCCCCAACCAACCCCCCTGCTGCTCACCTCCTGCTGTGCACCCCCCCTTCCTAAGTTTCATGGAAGACAATTTTTCCAGAGGTGGGGGGGCAGGGGGGTAGAGCTCTGCAGCTTAATAGGTCCAGGGGTTGGGAACCGCAGCTTTAGAACATCCCTCCCCCCAGTTAAAGTGTGACATGACATCTGCCAAGACAGGCACGGGCAGAGAGCCTGAGAGCAAGCAGGAGAAGAGACAGCCTGCAGCAGCTGGGCCAGGGACACCTCCAGTGGAAGAGACACAGAATCCTTCCCGGTCACAGCGCCCAGGATTCAGAAGGCCCTAGAGAACAAAGTCTGTTGGTTGGCTGCAGTTAAAAACAAAAAACAACCAATCAATTCCTAAGATAAGAGGTCTAGCCTTCAAAGCCACCATGACCAGGCTCTCCGATATTAGCGTCCATTTTCAAAAGCATAGTGTGATTATAGGGAGCACAAGTTACATGTCTCCCTTGAAAAAGACCTTGATATTTTAGTGGTATATTGTGGCTGAAACAAGTATGTTTCAGGATAGCGAAGTGGTTAGATGCTCAAGCCCCAGTGTCTGGCAGACCAGAGTCTGAATTCTGGCTCTACCACTCATGGACCTGAGCATGAGCAGGTTATCTGTCCTCTCTGATCCTTTCTGAGAAACGGGAAAAAGTTACTACCCACCTCCTGGGGTTGACTAGAGGATTAACTGCACACTGGTGGTTGCCTCAGTGCCCGGGATGTACAAAGAACTCATCCAGTATTAATAAGTCTTTTATGATTCCAACAGTTACAAAAATTATTTCGTCCCTCTGGGAGAGTGTTCACAAGGGCAACACACACCCATGGGGATGTTTTCTTCCTCTCATCCTGTTTCTTCCTTATTAAAATTTTATCCAAGGATAAAAATATAAGCAAACAAAAGGCTCTATAAAATCATACCCAAAAGACTTCACATTAATTCATAAGCCCCAACACTCTTAACAGTATATTGGTAGAAACAGCTCATTACTGGCTGAGGCTGGGGGTATTCCAACTGCTGTGTGCAACTTCCGGCAAGTTCACTATCTCCCATCCAAGAATACGAGGGTTGAGGGGGATGCTATTAATATCACAGTAATTCATTTACGAAAGAGAACAGTGTGCATATGAACTATTGTCAATTTACAGCACAGCCCATGTGTGACCTTGATACACCACTAACTAGGACACCTGGTGAAAGACCCCAGCCTGCTCTAGCCAACTTTAACAAGTCTCAGCATGTGTTGGCGCCCCTTCCTTCATCCAAGGCAGCTCAGTGACAAAAATTCATTGTAATGAAGGGTAGGAGAAAATAATTCTTTAAAAATTATACAGTTTTGCAAAACCCACCTGGGAATGAGTTATTTAGTAATTTCACACATGTGAAACAACTCACAGCACCTGAGAATAAGATGTTTGGTACTTTTTTTCCTTTTTAAGTGACCAAGCAGCCAACATACTACTTGAGACCATAGCACCAGGAGCTCATGAACCTCTTCACCAGACCTTCTCACTAAGTACTTACTTACTGTCATTTTAAACACAGTGTTAACTAGCTCTGAGCAAGTCATTCCTCAATTCAAAAATCTTTAGTCATTCCTTTTTGCTTACAGATTAAATTCTAGACTCTTTACCTTGGCACTTAAGGCACTCCAAGGGTTGGCCTTAATACTTTATATATTCTCTATCATCAGTTCAAATGGAACTATTAATATTGATACTTTCTGTTCCCAGTGTATAACCTGCGTGTTTCCGCTCAGTGCCGTCGTGTATGCTCTTGTCTGAACTCCACACGTCCACGAGGCTGGAGAGGGCCATTTCCATTTCCACTACCACCTCTCTCATGCAGTCTTCCCAGTTCTCTTAAGTGAAAGGAATCCCCCCTCCTGTAAGAACTGTTTGCATGCATTTTGTCTGCGGCATTCCTATGGCACATTACTCTCTCCCTTATCTCATAAAAATATTATAATACTATAGGACGATAATTATATTTTAATTACAATATTTTAATAAGCACCATGAAGGTAGGATTTACGATTAATTTACGTTTCCCTCTCCAAGTGCCTAATACTGAGCCTCCCATGAAATATATAAATGTGTTGAATAAATGGAAGGATACATAGATGCATAGACACCTATCTTGTTGTGTCAGAGGAAAAAGGAAATGAAACGTAGGTTATATACAGAGCAGGTGTGAACACATGTAGCACTGCACTTATGTGCTCATGAGGTCACTGGTACAAGCAGCCAAAGGTCCTTCACTGGTTCTTGATCACGGTCCGTCTCCCTTCCCTAGACATCACCTGCAAGGTGTGCATCCCTATATGATTAGAATAGTATTGTGGATACAGTAATGGGAACAAGTGTTCCCAAAGGTGGCATTTCATATAGACTGTTACTGAGCACTTGGTCATTCAATTCCTTTCCAGCCTGAACATTCTGGTCCTACTCTTTTTTCTATATGGAATTTCAAAGGTATAGTTACCTAGGTCAGGCCATGGCACACACCCTAGTTCTTCTGGTAAACTTCTGTTTTGAGACAGCGTGAGGCTTCTCAAGTTCCAGTGTACTCAAATAGCTTTTCCACTTAGGCTATTGGTTTATCCAGCTTTATCTTTTTTCTCAAATCAACGTACATCGTTTCTTTCACTGATCTAAGTTGTTTTAAATTAACCTTATTCCATGTTAGAATTATAAAAATAAAACCCAAATGTATGATTAGTTTTCTTTTCTTGCCCCAAGAAGGTTTGTGCTTCTGGAAATTGAAACTGGCTAAGAAATCCATAATTACTCACTCCCAATTCAAACTGTATTATGAATGCACATTTGTATATCCTTAATGTGGTAAAGTAGGAAAGTTATCATAGGCATTGTAGGGGCATAATTATGTCATTAAAATGATAATAGCCCAGGCTTAATGAAGTGTTTTATATACACATTTATAATGGGTTCAATTAATACCAATGGAACATTTTGAGATAAATGTCAGTTAAAACATTCCAACCATTTCTGTTCTCTCTTTTCCCATAGGCAAAGCCCTTCTGTTCCCAGCCCCAAATCAGCTAACCCCATGTTAAAACTAAAGGGTAAAGACCTAGACCACCTGGAACCTTAGAGAGCCTTGCACAGCTGAAATCTCCTCAAACAGAGGGTGATTTCACCATTGGGGCCGCAGAAATAATTCGTATGATCAGCATCAAAGAATTCCTAAAGCCATGCTCTCCAAGGCAAAAAAATTAACCAATTATCTATAAACCAGAGTCATCAGTGTAAGAGTGAAAGAACTTATCTGATAAAGCTGATCTCTAAACAAAGGTTATCCTTTCTCCCTTTGCAACAGTCTCACTGTTTTTATTTGGAATGCAGTACAATCTGGGCACATGAGCAAGCCTTTATTCACTTTCCCATTTAAGTCCACGCATCCCTTGACTGTCTTCTCACACTTGCATATCCAGGCCACAGGCCCTGAGCTCAGTGGGAAGAAAAACCAAAGCCACTTTTAATGTGTACTAAGAGCAGCTTACAAGCACACAATTTGCTGTAATAGCACATTACCTGCTAAGAACAGTGACAGTGACCATTTACAGAAGGCATGGTGTGTGCCGGGCGCTGTACGAGGCTACATTATACCCATTACCTCATTTGCCAGCAAAGTAGCTCCTCATGTGCAAGGTGCTAATCTTGGTTCATTGTTATTAGCATCACGGAAACAAAAGACATAACACAGAGCATGGAAACCGGAGGCTACGCTGCCCAGGGTGACTCATTTATTAGAACGTGGTAAATCAGAATGCAGAGCTGATAGGGACACACAACCGGCGCAACACCCTTCCAAGCACCCTTTCTAAGTACGTGCTCAAACAGCCTTTCCTCTCTCCTGGCCATCTTGGAGAGATGCTACAGGCAAACCTGCTTACATTTCCTGCCATCCTGGGGCATGCCATGCTCCCCGTCTATTCCCGCTGCGCTCAGTTACTCCTCCTGTCCAGGGAAACGCGGAGAACAACACACAGTCTGACAGGATGAGGAGAAGAGAACCAACAGCAGAGTGGCCAAATGTCATTTTGAAGCCTGAGGAACCACCTACCTCTTCTTCGTGACACTCAAATTGGTACATCCAAAAGTTCTCCATTTTTCTGGGTGCAGTCTGGGCAGCTGGGCCAGCTCTAGTGCTTGCACTTGCAAGCCAAGGCTGGCTCCTGACCTCGGTGCCCACTTGGTGGATTGTTTCCAGTGGTGTTAGATGCCCACGTCAATCATGCAGCTGGTAACAAGAGATGTGACCACCTCCCCGGGTGTCCAACCCCTCCACACTAACCCCTCGGTGCCCGAGTGGCCGGGGGAAGTCGTGCGTCACTGGTGGAACATCATCAGCTGATGCTTCTGACAAGGAGCCACCTACCCCCCTGGCAGTGGCACCTACTATTTCTGGGGAAAATAAACTTGGCTCCGAGGTGCTACCAGAAACTTTCACACACTCCAAACTCTGCTGCGTTTATAGAACCTGTAAAAAAGCATCCGACTCATGTGGAAGGAAGGGGTGGGTGTTGGGGAAAAAGAGTTTCTCTCAGGACCGGAGTCAGATGCAGCCGGGCATGTGGTGAGAGCCTGGAGAATGCTGTGGCCAGGGTCCGGGCCTCTCTCTGGGGCACGGGATGCCTTGTCACGTTTACTGAGTGCCTCTGGCAGCCTTGTGCTACAGCCTGAATACAGGGACATGGCAAGCCAGCTGCACCAACACAGATAAGAGCTGCCTCCACAGCCAGCATGGCTGGAACCAAACCAACACACAATCCCAAATTGGGTTCAAGAGCGGACCAGAGCAGACGACAGGAAGGTCAAGACAAGCACGGGTGGAACTGAGAAAGCTCATGCACAGAGGCAGCAGTGGGCTTCCCCAGGTAGGAGACCACGTGGGAAACAAGGCCAGAGAGAGTGTACCCGGGCATTCCCTACTCTCTCCTTGTTGTTCTGGTGTTTCTGACCACTCCTGCTGGCCGTCAGATCACACCTACTATCACCAGCAACAGTCTGATGCAAGTCCTGGAGCTGTCAGCCACCGTTCAAGAAAGCCCTTTCAAATTCATGAGCATTGTGGAAGGTATTTCTTTCTAGTTTACAGCACTGGGCATGTCTTAAAACACTTTCTTCTTTCCATAAAAGAGAAAAATCTTTGGGTGTTGATTCTCAAGTGTCCGGGCTAAACACTCCCTACTATTTAACTCTCCCCAGCTCATGGTGAAGCCATTTTCTCCACTACCAGTCTGGAAAATTGCATTCGTTTGGATTTATGAACAGCCCAGGACAGGGAGGCTGAAGCCTTTAAGAGTTTCCACTGCTGCCATGGAAAGCCTGTAACTTTTTCAGTTATTAGCCAGAGAACAACAAGCACACACGAGACTTAAAAATTGCTAGACAGACTCAAAGAAAACTGCGAGGCCTTCTGGAAAGTTATAGGATGCACGTACACAGAGTGCCCTGTCGGTGCAACAGAACTCAGAATTCCTTCCTGGGCTCTTTTGTTTTCATTGTTTCTTCCCTTTAATGTTCATCCTGCACCTGAAACCTGCTTAATTATTCACAACCACCTTCTCCATGCCTCATCAATAATGGATGGCATCTGTGATGGAAAACCTCACCAGCAGCGAGAAGGCAGCTGAGACGGGAGCTTAAAGAATAGGATCCTCAAGCCACAGCCAAGGGAGAAACCAAGGCCCTGGGACGACAGCCAGCCTGGAGGCCCGTTCTCTCCTGTACACGCCCCCAGCAACAAGACCCTTAACTCTGTGCTTGCCAACCTTGTTGAGTCATAGCACACAGAGAAATGATAATATTCATGCAAAACACTGAGTCAACTGGAGAGGACCTGGAGCCGTGAAAGAGGCTGCACAGGAGTGAAGGCAACACTCCTGGAGGTCCAGGTCACCCCATCCCCAAAGTCCAGGGGGGACCATCTGCACGCTCTGCCTTCACTTATAAGAGCATCTTTATAGCCAATGCTTTTGGCAACAGCAATCCCTTGAAGATAAAGCTGAAATCCCTCTCCTTATGAACAAGCCCCATGGACGAGCTTGTTCCCACAGGACAACACCCCTTCTCTCCCATTTCCACAGCCTCCCTAGCCCCGGCCTTCTCTGCCACAGCCACTGCCCAGTTCTGTGGGGTTCTCACGCTCCTTCCTTTTTACATCACTTTGGTTTTATGCTCCATTGGTCACTTTGGGATCTGCAGATCCACCTACTCTCAGCTAGACAACAAAACAAGTGCAGCTCAGGGATTGGGACTGGCTGACAAGGTCAGTGGGGGAGGGCAGAGCCAGCAGCTGCTCTGCTCTAAATTCGGGCCCGGCAGCTCTTTGCCGGCACAGATATTGACAGATACCAAATGTGGTAGGAAGACCTTTCAGATGGCCCCCAGCGAGCTCCACCTCCTGGTGTTCAGACCCTGTGTAATACCTTCCCTGGGGAGGGAGTGTGTGTTAGCGACTTACTCTAAGCAATAAAATCCTGCAAAGGTTATGGGGTGTCACTGTGATTGGGTTAAAGACTGTGCCTTCCATCTTGCTGTCAGACTGTATGGCCTTCTCATCTTGCATACTTTATTAAGCAAGCTGCCATGTGGCAGAGCGACCACGTGGCAAAGAACCGATGATGCCTCTGGCCAATAGTCGGGGGGAGCTGAAGCCCTCAGTCCAACCACCCGAGAGGAGCTGAATCCTGCTCATAAGCATGTCAGCTTGGAAGCAGATCTTTCCTCAGGATAGCTTTGAGACGACTGCAGGCCACCTACACACCTTGACTGCAACTTCTCAGAGACTCTAAAGGAGAGAAATATGTGAGATAATCAACATGGGTTGTTCCATGCCACTAAGTGTTGGGGCAATTTGTTATACAGCAGTAGACAGATAAGACACCAAGTAAAGATTCAGATGGCAGCCTCCAGGGCAGAGGAGGCTCGGAGGTCTAGCTGGGGCCCAACAAAGGACTGGCCTAGAGGACACTGGACACTCTGCACCGGCAAAGCCTCTGTCTGTGGCTGCTGTATCCCTGGGGTCTTGCATAGAGCCTAATCTATAAAAGGAACTGCAAAATATTTATTGAATGAGTGGATGATAAATTGTCAGAGGCACTTTCAATTTTTGACTAGGGACAGTAGTCACAACTCTCTCTAGTTCACTGGCGAAATGAGGAATAGCGTAGCTTTGCGGTCAGGTGCCATTTCTTATTCCTACAGGTATCTGGTGCTCAATTAAACCCAAAAGTGTTAGCAGGGGAACAACTATAACAGCTCCATTTGGCCGGGCATGGTGGCTCGATCATGACATTGCACTCCAGCATGGGTGACAGATCCAAGCTTTTTCTCTAAGAAAAAAAAAAAGCTCAATTGAATCACTTCATGGCTGTGGTCCCCAACCCCTGGCTGCGGCCCATTACTGCTCTATGGCCACACATCACTGCCCGAGCTCCGCACCACATCCCCCTACCCCCACCCCTAGTCCATGGGAAAACTGTCTTCCTTGAAACCTGCCCATGGTACCCAAAAGGTTGTGGACTGCTGCTTTAAAGCACTTTGCATGAAAGATGGTTGAGAACATGTTTATTCTTTTGATATCATTCACTTGCCTAAGGAGAGGTTTCTCGTCCTTTTCTGAGGTCTGCTTGGTAAAATACACTGGGTCCCATTTCTGCTGGCCTGGTGGTGGATGCTTTGGTTCTAAGGTTGTGCTTCTGGATAAGTTTCTGGGATGTCGACCTGGAGGGCTGGCCAGTCCCCTTTTTCTAAACTGTCTAAACCATATAAGAAAACAAATTTGGTTTTAGAGCCAACACTGGGATGTGTACTCTTTCACAGCAGGTGAGGAGAACAATCTGAGATAAGGTTGCTTGGAATCTAGTCCTCTTCAGGCCACCAATGGAGACACACGGGAGCTAAATATCCTAGGACCACCCTCCGCCTCCCCAAGACTACATCACATTCCAGCCAGGAATTGATCCACTTGGGGAAATCGGGTTCCAACAGAACACATATTCATCCTAAATTCTGTCTACTTGACTTCAGATCCCATTTCAACTCCATCCCTTGCTATCCAGATCCTAGAAAAACTGTGGCTGGCCAGAGCTCTGTGAGGAGGTGTGGCTCAGCAAGAGGAAACCTTGTAGTTCAGAATACCCTAACAAGAATCCGTCACAAAAATGGACTCGTTCTGCAGCGAGACAGTTCTTTTCACTTGCCCTTGTAAGCTTGACAACACAACCACAAGGTCAACGGGATAAGATGCTGCTAACAAGTCTTAATGAATTAGCATGTGCTGTTGACCTTGCTCAATAGTCTCCTAGCAACGGTGGGGAAAAAATCCATGCTGGCAGTGAACTGAATTCAGGGCAGGGCAGGGGTGACATTGGTTAACTCAAGCCCTAGATAAAGCCAGGGTGCTGTCTACCCTTGTTACATCATCTTTCTCAAAAATTAAGAAAAAAAAAAGGTGGGCACAAAAGTGCTTATGATCAGGGCAGGTGTTCACACCAAACCCTCACTTGCCAAGATTTTGATGATACCTCCCTCTCAGCAAGCGAGTGGCTGGTTTCTGACTAAGAAGTGTTAGTGCTGAAATGGTTTCCTGCCTCAAAATACTTTCTCCTTGGTCTCTGGGATCAGGAGCAGGATGCCAATAAAAGGTAAATGTTATCCAAAAGGGGCAGTGCATGTCGCCTCTATCACTATTTAGCAGTTTAGTTTGACTTAATCAAATCAACCCTGGAAAAAAAGGCTGATGATATATTGCTGCTTAAGGCAAAAGACAAGAACTCGGGTCACCGGAGGGCCTGACCAGGAAGGGCAGCCCAGTGAGAGCCGAGTACTGGGATAGCAGAGGGGAAACACCAGCCCAGGGAGGGTGAGGAAGGGGTGCTAAATGCCACCCGCTAGTTCAGTTTGCCAGTGGCCGACCCCAAATGCTAAGCAGGTCTTGATTTCCTAAGGTAACAAACACCAAACTGTGATTCTTATTTCACATGTCCATAGAGCACTCAATATGTGCAAAACCATCTTTTTCTCAGTCACCCTGGGAAATAAATCTGATAACTCATTTTACTGATGAGGAAGCAGAAGCCTAGGAGGAAAGCAAGTGACCAACTCAAGGTAACTGCAGCAGGTTAACCGCAAGGCAAAGAGTTACATGGAACGGATACTCTCTGAGCATCCAATGAGAGAGATAGAAAAGTAGGATGAGACACTGCCTTTGTCCTTGGAAGACTGACAGTGAATTGTAGAGGCAACAGGCTAGTAGATGTGGGAAAAGCAGAAGATAAGATACTAAAGAATTAAGTGTTAAACCATAGTCCACAGTTTAAGTCGCTGGTTGCCAATTCAACCGGGCCTCAGGAATACCTATGCCAAGACCTAACCTCCAGAGATTCTAATCAGGAAGTCTGGACTCTGGAATCTTTATGTTCAAAGAGTGAAGCCCTGACTTTACAGAATGGCAGTGAGATCTGGATTAGAGGTGGGAGCCAACGTGGTAACAAGGGTGGAGTGGAGGCCAGTCTGGGTAAGAGAAGGAGATTTGGCATTATTTATTTTAAAGATGATCATATTTATAAAGAAATCACATTTCATAACTCCCCAGGACTACAAGGGCCCCAGCACACGACTGGGTTCCATATGGAATTCAATTACCCATGATATATCTGTTCCTCTCCCTGCCCTTCACAGCCCAAGTCTACTTACAACAGAAAATACCAAGAGCACACAGTTGGCAGAGAGGACACATTTTTCTAAGGACTTCTGCGCAGTTTCTTCACTTATTATGTGAGCATGTCAGACACCCAAACTGCAGCCCTGTGTGCTGACATCTAACTGCAAAGTGACAACAAAATTCTCTTTGGCTAAATTGTCCATTTCCTTCCCTGTTGTTTGTCCCATCATTTCTTGGCAGTTTCACGTACAAACTGGTGACACAATCCATTAAAAAGTTGAGAAAGATTCCTCTTGGGAGAGGGGTCAGGTGAAGAGAAAAAATTGGAGCTCAGGGGATTAAAAAATCAATCTCGCCCATTACTTTCTTTTACTCTACAGAGCACAAAGTAATTGGAGAACTTGCCGTCTGGTGTGCAGATCATGGACGCGGCTTGCTCACGTGATTCCCATATGTGATAGTCTGATGTGAGCGGAGAGACCCTGACAGGCGACAGGGCTTGCCTGGAGCTGAACTGGCAGGAGAAACCCTAAAGGTGAGTTAAAATAATTGGAGATAATATTTCAAATTCAGGAGGAGAGAGCAAAAGCAAGCATTCTCCTAACTCCTTTTGTTTTTTTCATGATTGAAGTGAATCATCTACTCTTCAAAGGGTATTTCAAGGTCAAGCCTTTCCACAGGCTTTAAAGGCTGTAGCAGTAGGATCATTATATCTTTAAAAAAAATTACCCCGTCCACACCAGGTCCTTACAGTTCATAGAAAAATGCCTCATCTTGTTGCTGTTGTTATTGACAACTAAGTTCTATTACTTAGAACATGATTCCCAGTTGGCAGGGGAAAGACACTTCATTGCAGACCCCAAGCAGAATGGGCCATGAAATGCACACTGGTTAAAAGAGGTATCTCAGAAACATTTCATTTTTAAAGTAGGGACCACAGCTGGGCATGGTGGCTGACGCCTGTAATCCCAGCACTTTGGGAGGCCGAGGCAGGAGTATCACTTGAGGCAGGAGTTCAAGACCAACCTGAGCAACATAGTGAGGCTTCATCTCTACAAAAAACTTAAGAAATTAAAAAAAATTAGCTGGGCTTGGTGGTTCGGGCCTGCAGCCCCAGCTAATTGGGAGGCTGAAGTGGGATGATCACTGGAGCCCAGGAGTCCAAGCCTGCAGTAAGCAATGATTGTGCCACTGCACTCCAGCCTGGATGACAGAATGAGACTCTTTCTCTTAAGAAAAGAACCATTAACCTACTTACGTACACAGACCTGGGGAGAAATGAATGCATCCACGCTTCACCCCAGCAAGTTTCCCTCCCACTGCAGTTAGTATTCTTGCCGCTAGCCTTCCCACAAACGTTCTGTGGTTTCTGAACTTCCCAAATTAAGCGCACTATCAGGCCCACAGCTCCCGAACTCTTCAGGTTTTTCATTGTCAAGTGTAAATCCACTTACCAATTAGTGTTCTTCACCATAAGTAAGACAGCCCCCACCTTGACCTAGTTTTTATTTCTCTACACTTGTGTGTGTCACGTAAGCCAAATGGGAGTGCGCATGCTTAACCCAAACACTGCAAGAAATTCAAATGAAAACCTTAGTACCCTTGTCTTACCACATATAATAACTTATAACTAATATATAGTTATAACTATATAATATGTAGTATAGTATAACTATATATTAGTTATAAATTATATTATATGTTATATATTATAACTATAACTTATAACATAGTTAATAAAGCAGTTATTTACTATAAATTGTACACATAATGCACAGAAGTGTTTACCCATTGCTATTTTTCTAAGAAAACAGTAACAATGAGATTATCCCTTTGTGCAATGTGTGATCTCTGAAGAATGCTTTCAACTCTTTCATATTTTTCATTTAAGGCAAATAAATTCATGAATATCGTTTGAAAAGTCAAACAATTCTATACAGCTTATGGCAAAAACTGAAGTCGTTTTCTCCCTCCTTCCCCACTCCATAGTCCCACTCCCAACTCTTCTAATACTTTCTTCTGGTGTTTACTTCCATATTCATAAATACCATGTCTATACTGCCTTGCCTTGATTTGTCAATTTGGACATTATTTCTTGGCTTCTACTATAAACAATAAAGACTTACCTCTTTTATACTATATGTACCCTCATCCTCTCAAAATTATAATTTTTGGTTAATATTCAGTGTTTGCATTCTGAAGACTATACACCTGGTCTTCCCTGCTGAGCCACATGAATATTATTATTGCATTTCATGCTTGTATAACAATTGTTTTTACTGAGGTAAATAATTGAGTTGTTTTTCCATTTGCTAAGTCCTCCATGTCCTAAACAATAATCTATGCCAAACTTCCCTAAAACCATCTGTCACTACAAGCATATCAGGAAATCTCTCAGTTCCACTCTTTCTAGAAATCTAACCAGAGCCCTCTAAGCTCTAGTCCACATGGGACTGGTGGCTACCTTGGCCTGCACAGACGTCATCCTGGGATCTCCTTCTCATCACCTGGAGACTCCCCTTACTGCATTCCTGTGTTGGATCCCTCGTTTCTTGATCTCACATCTTTGTTCCTGACTTATGCTTCCATTTGGGGAAAGCAATCTTCTAGTAGTTTCCTGAGAAAGGGTGCATGGGAGGTCAATTTTCTGGGATCCTGCATGTCCGAAAACATCTTTATTCTACCTTCACAGTGAACTGGAAATTAGCCTGGGGGAAGGTCCCCCAGTTTCCAGCATTGCTGGAAGTCCACCACGACTGTGATTCCTGATCATCTGTGACCTGTTTTCACCTCTCTGAAAGCCTGCAGGATCTTCCCTTTCTCCCTTCTATTCTGAAGTTTCTGTTGGGTCTTTTTTATTTCATTGTTCTGGACAGGTACCCAATAGAATCTTTTAATCTTGATACCTGCATGTCCCTTGGCTCTAAGACACAGTCTTTCATAATTTCCCTTCATTTTATCTATGTTCCTGCTGCTTTCCATTCTTTTGAGGTAATTGTTCTACTGCCTTGAAGATTTCAACTTTGTCTTCTAACCTTTCTGCTGAAGTTTTTTTTTCTCTTTTTGATTTCTGCTGCCATATTATTTAGTTTAAGAGTTCCTTTGTTTTAGAATGTTCTTTTTTTCCAAATGGCATCCTATTATAATTTAATGGCTCCCTTATCTTCTCCTACATTTTGAGGATATTGATTACAAGTGTTGTATAGTTTCCTGCTTTGAGCACTGCCTTTATTTCTCCAATGTCTTTTTGCATTTGCTTTATGTCTTTGTCTCTCATGTTAGACATATTCTTCAAACGTCTGATGCTCCTTGCTGTTCATTCATATTTTAAGAGTGGGTCCCCAAAAGCCTACTGGAAGATCATGAGTGGCAGGAGCCTATACTATGGGGTGATCAGGTGAGGACCCAGGTGTTGTGCAGGGAAATTCCCAAACATCAATATCTGTAGGTATTTTCTTTTGGGCCTGTCTCCTCAGAGAGGAATCTCTAACCTGCTGGGGACTGGGGTCCCAGTGGGTTGGGTTCTAAGCTTGGTGACTAAGAATTCTAAGGCATTCTCGGGATCGCTCTGCTTCGTAGGCCCTATGTTCCCATTTCTAACTGCAGCTAGTGGCCCTAGTTTCAGCACTTCTCGGGTTCACCCTTTCCTTATAGAAGCCTCCCATCTTCTTTGGGGAGGAGGAGTCACCTGCCTGCACAGACTGGACAAGGCATTGGGAAGTCTCATGTCTCCTATGAAAGACCTTCAAATAATCCTCTTATTTCTTCAACCACACCCCCATATTCCTGCCGCCTGAGCTCCCTGGTGTCTCAAATTCCCAAGCCTTCCTGGGGGGTGTTCTACAGCACAAATCCTCACAAACACTTGGTAGAAGAGAGAAAACAGAAACCTTATCAATGTATTAGTCAAGATTGACTAGGCCTATGCTGTAACAAATCACCCCAAAATCCCCGTGGCCTCAAACGGCGAAGGTTGATTCTCCTCTCACAGCGCAAGTCCCGCACAGGTCAGCAGGGCGCCCTGCTCATCGTGGTCAGGCGGCACCTGTGCTGACAGAGATGCCGCCATCTTAATGTGAGGGGTTTGTTTCCATGGGGCAAGAAAGTGTGGTCTTAGCTACTCCCGCTTCAGAGCTGACATTTCACTGGCCACGCCTAACTTCTAGGGGATGAGGAAGTGCAATCCTTCCTGTGTTTGAAGAAAGAGGAGAACTGGAAATACTGGAGCACTGGGAAATACTGGGAGCACTGGGAAATAATGGAGCACTGGGAAATAATGGGAACACTGGGAAATACTGGAAATACCTCTACCACAGCCAGTCACCACTTCAGTGTTCCAACATTTTGTTGGTCTCATCTGCTGCTATTTCCTCTCTCAGTCTTTGTGCTTTATATTATTTCACTGTCACTTTATTGGAGTTTTAGGAGGGAGCAGAGATAAATGCCATCTCAAGCTGCACAACACACCACTCAGAGTAGCCAACCCCCACCCCCACTGCCACTGCGTGCTTGCTAATATCAATCTCTGAGTCTACTGTGATTTTGCTTTTGCTGTCTACTCAGGATGAGTCTGCTGCCTGAAGAGATCAGTAGGCTGTGGCTTTTCAGAACTGGTCAGTCATTATCAGTACATTTCAAGAAGGGGATTGGGAGACAGGTATCAAACATATACCTGGAAAAGTGAAGCTCCTTAGTAGAAGGCAAAACACATAAGTATTTCTTCAAATTTTTAGAAATTTTTATTTAATTTTTTTATTATTATTTTTTTCTTTTTTAAAATCCTTATGCATCCTAATTTGTCCTAGAAATTTTTAGAAAACAATTATTTTCTCTCAGTGCTGAGTGTCTGTGTTCGGTAAGTTTTTATGGATAAACAATACTATTTGCTCGTTCTGTACAACTCACCAGCAAAGAAATGCCAGTTTGCTCCAAGTGCAAGGTGCAGAAGTTCTGGCAGAATTAAAAGTAGTATTAAAAGCAGACTTAGATATTAGCAAAGATCTCTGGTGAGTGGTTATACAGGTATCTTTTATTTCCTTACTTGCTTCACTGTAGTTTCTGATCTTGCCATTTTGAAAATGTACTGTTTTATAATGAGAATTCCAGAGCCACTTCTGCAGGTCTGCTGACGATAATCACAGTGGGACAAATCCTTTTGTTAAAACTGTATTTATGCTAATAAAAGATTTAGTTAAGTCTCAAATCCACAGCCCTTACATGGGGAAATTGCCCAGATAATACATTTTTTCCCCTTTAAATCAGTTGTTCTCAACCTTTCATGTGCTTAAGAATCTCAGGGAGAATTTACAAAATCTAACAAAAAGACAGATCACTGGGCCCCATATCAGCTATTCCGGTTTGGAAAGGAAGGGCAGTAACCTGCATCGTTAATAAGTACCTCCCAGATAATTTCAGACCACACTGCTTTTAATAGCGCCTTTCCCTTTTTGTAGCAGCATACATGGAGAATGAGTGTTCAGTAAATATTTTTTGATGCTGAGGTGGAAATCAACAGAACATATATATATTCCTCCCCTCCCATGATATCATCAAAGCAAAGGGATAGCAAATGAAGGTCTTTCCTATAAATATGGCATGACAGATGAAATACAACCCACAAATTCAAATGGCTTAAAAATGACTGGTGGAGTATTTTAAAGCACAGGTTTTTTGGTTTTGCTTTGTATTAACTATTTATAACCCAGTAAACCCTACCTGCTGATTTCTTAGCATCAAGCTGGATTTCTGACAGTGTGGGTTCCCAAAGTATCCTTCAGTGTTCTATAATTAATTCTACCTTTTGAATGAAACATCATGCAAGAGATTAAGTTGTTCTCCCAGTTCAATGAATAAAAGCCAGCTCCTGGCCCTACCATGGCTGTGCTGTGGGCTCATTGTGAGGCTGCAATGTGGTTAAGTAGGTCATTTCAAGGAGCTGATACACCTGAGAAAGCCAAAGGAAGAGGCCAGCATCTGGACCAACTGCTCCTGTAGCTTTTTCTCTAATGGCTTTCCAAGTTTCTAAAAGGATGTAGAAACTGGCCTCTTGCCAGCTCCCTACTTTTGAAAACCTGCTTCATTTCCACCTCATTTGCAAAATGCTGCAGTCCCTCCTAGCTAGGAGGAACTTGGAGACAGCTAGAAGTCAAGGAGAATTCTGATGTGAGTGCACCTGTTTTTCACTGAATCAGAAGCCTAGAAAACGGAGGAGAGCTACAGGGCAAGTCTGAACTAACAAACCCAATGCTGCCCCCTTGCTGGGGAGGATGCACTTCCCTGGCCTACTGGTTTCCAACCTTTCCTTAAAGGTGACAGCAGTTTAATCAGCTGACAGCAAATGTTGACTATAACTGAAAGAGGAGGTTAATGCTAATACCTCTCTGACCTGCAGAGCCCTTTATGTATAAGGAATATGAATAGCTTACAATAACAGTTTCTCACTCCAAAAGATATATTTTCAGAAACAGCCTGGTGCAATCACAAAATGCAAAATTAAATGAAATTGATTTTAATCTCTTGACTGTCTCTTACTCCAAGATCCATTTTTAAATGAAATTGCTTAAAAATTATTCAAGAGAATGGAAAAGTAAGAGTTGGAGCAGAAAGAGAATCTTTATTGCAAGGTAGCAGGAGCAAAGGTTAGTCTTCTTGATTTATTTTGAACAGATTGTGACACCTAGGCTGGCTATGTTATCAAGTTTCTTAGGTATTTCAAAAATGGAAAATAAAATGTCAACAGTGGCATCAATAGCTTTGTGTTACTCTTCACAATGAAACACAATTTGGTTCAAAACTGAAAACATGTCTTCTGTAAAGTGGGAAGGATGCCCTAGTATGACCAGAAGTGAAAATTAAGCACCTGTGAAACTCACAATAAAGCACAGGGTGGGGTGAAAAACAAAAATTGCAGAAACCTCTGGCAAGAAAGGGCTCAGAAGGGTTTCATTTCCCAAAGAGAAATCCTGTACCTCCTATCCCACATCTTTAAGAGATTCCTTTAAGGCCGTTTTTCTCTAATTGTGGTCCTGGGACCAGCAGCATCACTTGGGAACTTGTTAGTGACAATGTTGAACTTTACCTGAGCCCTGCAAACCGGAAACGCAGAGAAGGTTCAGAAATCCCTTCACCCTTTTGTGTCCTGGGGAACGGCTCACAGCAAGGAAACCCCCTGGCCCACACTACTTAGATAAGATTCAAAGATGCCCCCTTGTTTACCTGTGACAAAGCCAGACACAGACCCTCTAAATTCCCATTCTTCGCTTCATACATGATTAGCTGAACTGCTTGTTAACCAAGCTTTGGTTAAGCTTCTCTCCGTCCCATAGGTGCATCAACTCTGGTCAGCATACAACCACTCCTAGGATTAAAGTCTTAATGCGTTCAACTCATATCCTTTTCATCCTACTTTCTCACACCCTGTTCTTTCTAGCCTTGGCTACTCCTTCCTATAAAAACAAAACAAAACAAAACAAAACAAAAAACCGTGTTTGCCTAACCCTACAGGCGCTTGCAGATCTTATGGTGAGAGGTTCTTCTATGGCAATAGCCCTCCCCCTAATAAAACAGTACCTTTCTCCCCTTTGCAATAAATCCTTTCCAATAAAGTCTCTCCTTATTCAATCCAGACTTGATTCTTATTAGCTTTAGAAATACCAATTCTCGGGCTTTATCCTAGACCTTCTGAATCGGAAGTCGAGGGGTGCAGGACGGTGTGCCCAGGAAGCCCCCAGATACAGGGTGGGAAGCCACCGATTTACAGCATCCCGCTAAGGTCTGATGAGCGCATTCAACACCCCCTCCCGCTGGTGTTTCACTCATGGGAGCTCGGGTGCAGGCTGTTTCTGAGGCTTACGGTGGAAAGGTTCTTAGTGTCCCCACAGACCATTTAACCCATAAAGTCATTTCCCAATGCCCGGCCGCGCGCAGAGCTGAGCAAGCCCCAACCCGCACAGACTTACATCTCCGTCCATCGCCCTCTGGTCGTCACAGTCCCTGGTGGGGCTAATGTCCTGGCGCATGACCCAGATGGGCTCTTTGGGCTCGTCGGGGGTGTAAGGCGAACGGATGGTCCTGGTTTTCACCTCCTCGATGGCCTCCTTGATGTCCTTGATGGCCAGCGAGATGGCATCCCTCTTTTCCTTGCTGTACCGCTGCCCCGCCTCGCCGCCGCCCACGGGGCCCACCGCCCGCTGCTGCCCGGCGGGGGCCTGCAGCCCGGGGCTGTCGGGGCGACCCCCACCCGGGGTGGGGGCGCGCTCCAGGTCCTGCTCGGCCTCGGGCATGTCCTCGGCCGCCTTGTCCAGGCTCTGCGAGCTCATGCTCTGCTTGACCTCGGCCACGATCTGGTCGATGTCCTCCTCCTGCTCATAGCTGTCCATGCGCGGGTAGGGTGCGAACTCCGCCTCCTTCTCGGGGCTGTCGGACTCGCCATCGGAGCGCTCGTCGTAGTGGTGCAGCCGCGCGCCCAGGGCCTCCTGGCGGTACGCGGCCGCCTCGTCGCGCTCCTGCTCGTAGAGCCGCAGGCCGTCGCGCGCGTCCAGCTCGGGCGCATCCCCGATCTCCTCGTACACGTGCTCCTGGAGGCCGCCGTAGTCGGCGTAGGGCTCGGCGTAGGGCTCGTCCTCGCCGCGGTGGAAGAGCCGGTGCGTGTAGACGTAGCCCGAGTAGGCCGCGTTCATGGCCTCCTCGTGCTCCAGCGAGTGGAAGTGCAGGTGGTTGGGCAGCGCGCGGCGGTGCGTGGCCTCGGCGTGCTCGGCCTCCGCCTGCTCCGTGTACTCCTCGGCCTCGGGCCGGTACTGCACCGCGTACGCGCTCTCGTCCTCGGGGTCCTGTGCGCGCTCCGCGTCGTAGCCGTCGCGGGCCGCGGCGATCACGTCGCCCTCGGCCGTGTCCGTGTGGTTGTGGAAGCCGCTCTCCGTGCTGGCCGAGCGCTCCAGGCACTCCCCGCGTTCCTCCTCCTCCTGCCCGAGCTGGGCGCGGAGGTCCTCGATGGCGCGCGCGCGCTGGTGGCCGCCCGCATAGTGCTGCTGCTGCGGCTGCTGCTGCTCCTCCTCCACCTCTGGATGCTCCAGGTCGGCCTCCACCGACTCGTTCACCTCCCCACCTGCCGCCTCGTCCGTCACCTCCACCTCCGCGGACCCCTCCAAGTGGTTCATGGTGGGCGTCGGGGACGGCTGGGAGAGAGGCTGGGCCCGGCTCACTGCGCTCTCATTTTGCTCCACTGGGCTGCGAAAACAAGAAGAGGAGAGGCTATTACGTAGTTCGTACTGTAGTGAGGAGAGTACCAAGATAGCCATAAAAACAGCTGCTATTGATCCCTTTTGAATCTAGGTCAATTAAAAAGTGACTGCAAATTTAAACTCAATCTGACAGCACGTACATAGCTCATTTTCTTCATAGCATGCATCATAATTTATAATTACATATCTACTTGTTTAATTGCTTATTGGCTTTCTCCCTCCCCTGCCCTGCGGATTGAGAGCCTCATGAACGTTTTGTTCCCCACCATTCAGGTCCCGTTTCTGATGCGTATGAATAAGGAGTACTACTAAATTGACTGGGCCAATTGGCACATTTTCCATCTGCTAACAGATAAATCTCTCCATATTAAACTAGGATCCTAGATACTTTAGAAACAACTCTTTCAATAAATTTCAAGGCAAAATAATCGACAAGTGGCTACAAGTATGCCAGCATTCTGAGGGAGGCTGTCAACTATGGATGGGTTCCTGCCCTGGCTCTGGCATTACTGACCCTGTTACATTGGGCAAGTGGCTTAATTTTCTGAACCCCCACGATGAGACTGGATTCATTTCCTACATGCAGGATGTTAGCAGTTATGACAGAGGGTAAAAGAGACTCTTGTGGTCAAGAAAGTATGGAAAATGCTGGGTTACAACTGACTGTTCATTGTCAATATTCAAGGGGAAGAAGATAAGGGATGCAGGGTTTCTCTAATTTGTTTGACCAGGAAACACTTTTTTCCTAGAGGCCAGTGTTCTGACAAATACAGCTGGTCTGATACAGTCAGGCATATTGTGGGTTCCACATCCAGGGATTCAACCATCTATGGGAAAAATATTTGGGGGAAAAATGCAATAAAAAATAATACAAATAAAAAATAAAGTATAATAACTATTTATATAGCATTTATATTCGGTATTATAAGTAATCTAGAGAGGATTTAATGTATGTGGAAGGAAGTACATAGGTTATATGCAAATACTACACCATTTTATACATGGGATTTAAGCAACTGTGGATTTTGATATCTGTGGGGTTTCTGGAACCAATTCCCTGTGGATACCAAGGGACAACTGTGTATATATTCAATGTAATATGGATATGTTCTTCCAAAATCGTATGTTGTATATGGTTTTCCCTAGGCTGTGACAAAAGTTTTAATTTTGATCAAGTAGAGTTTGTCATTTGTGTGTGTGTGTGTGTGTCCTTTCTAAGAAATCTTTGCCTGCCCCAAGGCTGGAAAGATATCTATGTTTTTCCCAGATGCCTTATAGTTTTAGCTTTCACATTTATATATATGATTCCTTTCAACTAACATTTGTGCTTGGGTTTGCTTACTTTTTATATTTTTATCGAATTCTTCTGGCACCAATTATTGAAAAGACTTTATCTTCTCACATTTAATTGCCCTGGCATTTTTGTTAAAAATAAGTTGACTGAATATGTTCAGAAATATTTCTGGGCTATTGTGTCCATTGGATCTATTTGTCAGATCTTATGCCAATACCACACTTTCTTTGTTACTGTAGATTTTAAAATCTGGTAGTTATGTCTGCCAAATTTGTTCTTATTTTGCAACATTATATTGGCTGATCTCAGGTTTTGGCATTTCCATATAAATTTTAGAACCAGCCTATCAATTTCTGTAGGAAAACACTCTGGCATTATGACTGAGATTACATTAACTCTACAGTTCAATTTAGGGAGAATTGACATTCTAACAATATTGTCCTCTAATATATGAATATGGTATCTCTTCATTTATTTTTATTATTTAATTTTTATTAACAATATTTTATGCTTTTTAGTGTAGTTGTCTAACATATCTTTTGTTAAATTTATTATTTTATGCTTTTTGATGCTATTAAGATTGGAATTGTTTTTTAATGCTATTTTTAAATAAATAATAATAAATATTGCTAAAAAGTTGATAGTCATTTAAAATGTTTTTTATTTTTTTCTGTCCTTTCTTTAAATTTTAATAGATTTAGGGGGTAAGAATTGAATTCCATTACATGTCTATATTGTATACTGGGTGATTCTGGGCTTTTGGTGTGCCCGTTACCCAAACAGTGTGCATTGTACCTCATGGGTAATTTTTCATCCTCCCTCCCTCTCCCCTCTCCCCTCTCCCCACTTTTGAGTCTCCAATGTCCATAAAATGTTTTTTAATCTTTATTTTGTGACAAATTATTTTTACAAATGTTTTCATTTTTTCAAACGTTTTATTGCATTCAACTGATTCACAGTGGTTAAAAAACTTGTCTTACTAAAGATTGAAAATTTTTGCTATTTGATTCTTAAACTGTGACAGAATGGAATTACCTCTTTGAGGAAATATTTTTGTGTCTAGCACTTTCAACTTGTAATGATAAACACTTGAGCATTATTTCATTTATATCAACTAGTCATAGCCAAACAATACTATTGTTAAAATAGTCAAAGAGTTTTTAATTCCAGAAATCAAAATCTTTTGGTTTTATTTTATTTTGTACTAATTATGACACAGGTTCAAGAGATGTCCCAGGGTGCACTGATTTCTGCAGAATGTTAGACGATTTTATAAGCTGTAGTACTTTATTAATACTCTTGTTGCTCAATTCAGATTTATGATATTTAATCATATCAAGACATTATTTTCTCTTAATTCTCGGTATAATTTTTAATACAGTATTTACAAACTTTAAAATTATATATACACTGTATATTTACTGCTTACATAAGAATTACACAAAAATAGGTTGTATACTGCTAATAAAATTCATTTAAAGTTAACCTATTTAGGATAAGAAAATTACTATAGAATTGGGAATAATAATGGGACTCTCATAAATCATCCACCACCTGTAAAGAATACACATTACTGCTGTGCTGTCTGTTGCGACCCATCCTAAATTGGCAGAGATTGCTGATACAGTTCTCGGAAGGTTCCATATTGGGAGGTCCAATTATTAATGATTATTATAAAATCTTAGAGGAATTAGCTTGAAACAATTAGTTTATTAATTGACATTAATCAGCCTTTATTACTTATTTTCATTACTATTTATTGACAAACATATTATAGGTGTTTCAATATTTTCCCTACTATTGTAGCTATAGCTGATATCAGCTCTGGAAATCGCCAGATTATTAGTGCATCCTCCCCAAAGTAGAACTGAGAAAATCACTTCCGGTCCTTCCTTGCAGCCTGGCTATAAGCATGTGGCCTAGATTCTGCCAATCACACACACTTGTTCCAGACTTTGATTCGAAAGGAATCAATGTGAAGAAAATGATGGCTCAACTAAAGTATTTAGTTCCTGGCACGATTGAATTTTGAGTTTGGTTTTTCGCTCCTTCAGCTCCTCAAAGGCAACAGATGGGTGTTTCTTTGCCTCGGGGCGTTATCAGTCTGGAAGCACTTTCAGAGTCGCGGTGTGAGGTCTAGAAATACTACCCAGCGGGTTCTGATTTTCAGATACAACTTCTCAATCATTTTATTTTCTCTCTCCTTCACTGACCAGTCTCATGGCAATCTTTCTTACAGTTCTTTAGGGATGTGGGGGTTATTTCTGGTATCTTCCTCTTTATTGAGGTGTAGCCTAGCTTGAAAATTCATACTGGGCATATGTGGGCTTTGTCTCTCAACTCTCCCATTCTGTGAGGCTGGAAACAGAAGCTTCGGTTCACCAGGTTTTGTAAATAATCCCAGTGAAAAAGAGGTTTCAGTGGTTTGCTTTCTGATCTGCGTTACTGTCCAGATTTGGGCATATGTTTGCCAAGAGAGGTAATGAAAGCTATTTTATATAGTGTAATCCCAACTCAATTTAGAAAAAGAATATATAGATATGTATAGAAAAATACCAGAGATGTATAATACAAAGTATTAAAATAGTTCTCCGTGTGGCAGAATTTTTATTCTTCTTCACTTTTTCTACATTTTCTACCCTCTTCATTATGTCTTTTCTTGTTATTATGCTAAAACCAGGTACTGTGATCTTGCATTTGATTTTTTAGCTCTTGTGAAGGTGCTTTCTTGAGTGGATAGTTGTTCTGTTTGAAATGTCATGAAATACATATTGTCTTAGTCTGTTTAGGCTTCTATAACAAAAATACCATAGACTGGGTGGCGTGTAAGTTACAAACATATACTTCTCAAAGTTCTGGAGGCTGAGAAGTTCAAGATCAAGGCCCTGGAAGATCTGGTGTCTGATCTATTCCTTATAGGCAGCACCTTCTTGCCACCCCTCAAATGGTGAAAAGGACAAACAAGCTCCCTTGGGGCTCTTTTTTTTTTTTTTGAGGGCACTAATCCCATTCATGAGGGCTCTGCCTACATGAACTAATCGCTTCCCAAAGGGCCTCGTCTTCTAATATCATCAACTTGGGGGTTAAGGTTTCAATATATGAGTTTGGGTGGGACACAAACATTCAGACCATAGCACATATGTTTAAATTAGTATAACTGGCTTCCATCCTTTGAGGAGTTAAAAATTTAGAGTTTGATTTTTTTTGGTAATTTTATTCTTATTATTCTTAATATTTCTAAGTGCCCATTTGAACTGAACCTAGAAGAAGAAAACAAATACCATATTATTCTAAATGTGTATTTTACCTTCATTATTTGTTTATAAATTTGAAGATATTGGGAGTGTTACTGTATGTAGTTGAGATAAATATTTGTTACATTTGTTCAACAGAACACTTTCTAGCACATATTGTAGTTCTGTCTTTGAGCCTAACTGAATCGCTGTGTTAAAGTATTGCTTTAATGTTATGTAAACATTTTCAGCTTCTTTATGCTGGGATTCTTATTGTTATTCAACATTAAAATAATGATGTTGCTTTTAATCTACCAGAAGCAAATTGTAAATCATTATGCATCAATTCATTTTCTTGAATAGCAATGCCGGCTAAAAATCCTTTAACGAATTCATCAGTTTTGATTGATGCCAGATGTATAAATGAGACTTTGAATCCCTAATGTAGAATCTAAGTGGAAAAACTGAGGAGGTCTATAATGGCAGAAAGTAAGATGCTTTACAGTTTATTTATTTTGTTGTTTTATTATTTTCCCAGATAAAGTATGTTCTTTCAGCCCATTTATTTATGTGACATTTATGACTCTGATCCTAAAACCTATCCAGTTATAATAAATCTTTGCTCATTTCACTTCATGTACTCTTGTTTTCTGCCTTCATCTGTTTCAGTACAGGACACACTCTGACTGAGACAAATAGTTTCAAGAAATCAGTTCTGTCTCTCTCTCTCTCTCTCTCTCTCTGCTTAGGTATGTTCTGAATTCTGCTGCTCTAGGGATCAATAATAACATCTTTATTATTTTTTGTATTTGCCATGATACTATGAAGACAAGAACATGTATGGTTACTTCAAAAATAACCTTAAATGCAATGGAATTGAAAAATCGATATTTAGGTTTTTGAGATAGCTGTGAATCACAGAGAGGCCTGAAGTTAGCCTGGCACAGAAGGGACACGACAGGCTATAAAGGGTTGTGCTGTTGTTTGTCCATAGCATCTCCCCAACCTCTGCCCACCAAATACCTCAGTGAGCAGGTCAATCCATGGGAATTTGCACTAAAGGTTTAGGTTGCTGGTTTATAATAACAGCATGATGATAGATTGTGACTAAGGGTTTCACATTTCTGCTAAGTCTCTTCATGTGTTTCTTAGCCCCACTGTCCATACTCGTGCACAACCAAACCTTGTTGCTTATAGTATTTTATAGTTTTGGTGCAATGGTGCAGGTTTGGAGTGGGTTTAAAGACACAGTAAAAATAGGGGAATTGGAGAAAAAAGTACAAATGACTCTTTAGGGGAATTTTGCTTAAAACCACACCAAAAAAAAAAAAAATTGGAGCAGTAGCTATTGGACAAACACTCATCAAGAGATTGTTTTAAATGGGAGAAAAATGGCATCTCTGTACATCAATGAGAATAATGAGCGAGAAAGAGAGAGAGAGGGAGGGGAAAAGAGAGGAGACTTGCTGGAGAAGTTGCGTGTAGGTGGGATCAGGTGCACACAGGGAAGGACTAGCCGAGAGAGGGGCTTACACAGTACAACCGGAGAAATAGCAGGAGGGTGGAATATGTGGGTGCAGGCACTGGTAGGTGCAGTTTTGAGTGTCCAGAACTTTTCTTTTGATGCCTTCCATTTTCTCAGCGACTCAGGAACAAGGTCACCAGCTGAGCATGAGGATGAAGAAGGTAAGTGTAGGGGGTTGAAAGAGAAGGTACGACATAGACGTGTAGACAAGAGAGTGAAAGGACAAGAGATTGTTAGATAGTGTCACAGGCCTTTAGCAATGAAGCCCGTTTCCAATTCAACACCAAATCCTGCACATTTTAACTCAATCCACTTTCTTAAATCCGTCCACTTCTCTCTATTTCCACTATAACCCTAGTTCGAGCTACCGCATTTCTTGCCTACACTCCTTAAGTGGCTTCTTCATTGGTTTACACCCGTGTCCACTCTTGCACCTCTCAATCCATTCTTCCCACTGCAGCTGGGGTCGTCTCTTCAAATGAAGGTTTGTTCATCTTACAATCTCTTTAATCTCTTCAAGACTGTTTGAGATAGAAACGATCCTTCCTTTGGCAGCCTCACCTCAACTCCTTGCTCCTCTCTCACAGGTAGTGGTGGCTCTGTAACAATGCTGCTTTTTTCAGTCCCTTAATGAGCATTGGTTTCCTCACCCCACCTGGCTTCATTAATGCTGCCTGGAAAGTCTTTAAATCTCCTCTCTTTACTCACTTTATTTCTACTTTTCCTTCATATTTCAGTTAAGTTGTCACTTTCTCAAGGAAACTTTCCTTGGTTTCTTTAGCTAATTTAATTTCTCTGACATCTGCTTTTACAGTGTACTTTTCACATTTATAATTCTAAATTTATTTGTGGGGTTATTTGATTAACGACTGTGTCCCCCACTAGACTGGGGAGCTGTGGGAGGGTGAGGACTCTGCTTGCTCTTGCTCACCAGTTTATGCCTAAGGACTTAGCAAATCATGTCTGGCACACAATAGATCTCATTAAATATTTGTCACATTAATTTTGACCGAGTAAATCTAATGAGTATCAATTCTTGAAAACAAGCACCTGTAAAATTCTGAGCTACACTCTTTATAAAATTCATTTAATCTTTATAAAAACTTGTAAAGTAAGACTTATTACCTAATTTGAAAGATGGAGAAATTGAGACTTTAGAGGTGTTAAGTAAGTTCTCCGAAGTTTCCTAGCTGATATTTAAGCCAGACAAATTTAACTTTAAAAGTTCATGCCACTAACCACTCTGAAATGTGATTTTACCAAGTTGCTCATATACTGCCTGATTTTGTTTTCTTCTTTCAGTTTAGATAGATGTAGCTGTTCATTTTTAAAAGTCTTTAATTTGCACAAAATACCCGATTAACTCAAAATAATTTGCTTTATAGATACATATTTCAGGACACAATATTTTTAAAAGAAGTGTACATCCTTCTTGGCAAAAATAAATAACATTTTGGTTCTATGTGTATTAGGATATATCTTTATAACTATGCATCCATTTTTGTGATAATGTATTTCCATTATAAATGAGATGAAAGTCAGAAAGTCATTAGTGTTAACAGATTTTATTCATTATTCTATTATAAAGCAGAAAAAAGCAGAAAAGGATTTATTTTATGTTTTAAATAAATAGCAATGCTAAATTTTAAAGTTACATAATCCTATAGAAAATCTATATTTTTTTCTCCAAAATAATTTTACAGTACTGATTTCTTATGAACAAATAAGATTTTCTCAATCTGCCTGTGAACTATTTAAAGCAAGAGAACATTAAATTATTGGCTTCGTAATTTGTATTTGCGATTTTAAATTGACCAAAGCAATAAAATCCTCCCAGGCCAATTTGCTTGGAAACTACCAATCTTAATGCATTTTTAAAGACAAAAGAGTAAATCCCAAGTCACTCAGAGAACTGCCTGCTTCCCCTAAGTATGCCATTGTGAGCAGAGCCTCCTTTTCTTGCACACAGGAACATGACAGGGCCACCTGTTGCAAAGAAGTGGAACCACCACTAATTACCTCCGGCAGCAGCAGTCAGAAACTTTTGAGATCTAGACTGGTTTCACCATCAGCCTTTAAGACATTATTTTTTCAGGAAGGTGAATAGTGATTAAGCTGTGTGAATTCCCATTATAGATCCTTATCAGAACTATTATAAACGGTACAGGGATGCAAATCATTTAAAATTCATTAGCGGGGAAGCAGCAGTGAGTAAGTACTTGACCGTACTGGGCTTGTATTAGATCCATTTGGGGATTAATGGAGCCACAGGGGTATCGCATGAGCTCTAATGTTGGGTCCTGCCTAAGTAACCTCAGTCCTCATGTCCCAAATGGTAATTTTCTCTTACACAGTCATTTCACCAATGCTCATTGACTTACTTCCCACTCACAAAGGGTACATTGAGTCCTCTTCCTTTTGCTCTCCCATGCATACTCATAAGTTTATGAGAATTTTTTGACAAGCCATTGCTTCAGATTTGAAAGGAAGGCACCGTGATGCATATTAAATGCAGTATTTCATCAAAGGATATGAGAACTGTTCCTGGCAAAACTTCTGTGGCCCTGTGCCAGACTGACCACAAGTCCCTGCCTTGAGTTCTCAGTGCCAGTATGAAAGCCAGGGTAAAATACTATCTTCAGAAATGCAAGGCTCCAGTGACCTTTGACACGCTTACCAGTGAAAGCTATTGCACAATCCAATAGCAGTGTTGAGATTTCCCTACTGCTTGAGCCACCTGTAGTTGCAAAGGGGCCGTTTGGGGTGAGCATTACCCCTTTCAGCTCACACAGATGCCTCTCTGTTCATTGGCAGACCTTCTAAAACAGATGAGCCAACTCTCCGGAGGCCTAAGGCAACCAGAGAACATGTGTTTTTAAAAATCTCTCATGTTGAAGCCAAAGCACATTAATCCTCCTAATTTGTTTTCAGAGTAATGAAAACTCTGTCTGCCATGCTAACATAGTTGGTGGCAATCACACAGCCACCATCACAATTAGGGCAGCTGAAGGCAGAGAACTAGAGTGAGAGGTGACTTCACCACCATCCCAGTCTTCTCGTGCCTTTTCCAATGGTCTAGTCTGGAGTTACCATGAACTTTTTAAATGAAGGGCTGGATGAGTTATTTCTGATTAACTAAAGTGGAAGGAAAGTCATTTGCTCTTGAACAAACACTTCCAATGCTATGTAAATAATACAATCCGTTCAAAATTATGCTTAGAAAATATAAAATATTCATTTTATAAATATGTTGTCAGAGAGGAGAAATCATAGCACAATGTCTGCACAAATAGGCTACCTAGATCATTGCGGGCAAAACAGCTATTCAGCACTACTGCCAGTTTGAGTGGAAACAGCTAGAAGAAAGTCTGGTTTGTTTTGATTTTTTCCCCACTAAACCTTTCAGTTTATCCTCACTCAGCTCTTCTCCAAAGAGTGAACAGTCTCTGTTTTGTCAGTTTTATTTCTTTTTGATTTTTGCCTTCACCATCCAGAGTGTTATGGAGTGTTGGAGTCCCAGAGTACTGTCCCATATGTCTCTCACCACGACTTATTTTTCAAACTGTGTTTGGGAGTTTCTGAAAATATTCTAGTGGGTCCAAGAGTATTTTATGAGAATTTTCACATTTTTTATTATAAAAATTTTAAAAAGTGTATTGTAAACATATCCTGAATCATCAAGATTATGTTATAACCTAACACTGCCATACAATTTATTTGTGTTTACTTATATCAAATGTGCCTGCTCCCTGTTATGGCTAAGATCACAATGTCTTGTACAAATGAAATTTTTAAAGGAGTTAAAATAGAGACGAGGAAGAAAAGAATTTGTCCTCACACATTCTCTGTAGTAAAAACATGCCAAATTAAACAAAAAACAAAGCCAAACCTGCATCGTGACAGTCAGGACCACATTGTTTTTTTTTTTTCTCTTTTGTCATTGAGATTTTATTGGTTGTGTTGAGGATCAGTACAGACATTTCAATTTGTTCACAATTCTTAACATAAATACCAAAAATCTAAAAAGCCGTTGATTTTAATTCTTTTTTAAACAGTTATTCCAGTGACTTTCCAGCTTAAAATTTGGAGGCAAATTTTTCTTAAGAGGATATCAAGTATCAGTGTCTTCAAATGTTGATAAGCTGTGACATAAGTCCCACCAATTCGTAATTTATTAATATATATACTACATATTCAAATTTTCAATCCTTTACAGCACATTAATAAAGTTATTAGGAAAACAGGACTACCATGACCAAAGATGTTACAGAGTGTATGCAATTCTTACAGGGAGAGCCATGATCAAGAAGTGGTTTTCTTTAGGCAACAATTCTACTAAAAAACAACATGGAATTAAAAGAAATTTAAAATATTCAAGATATTAAATGCAGGCCTGGGAGTCCACATGCCATTTAGTATGCTCTATATGATAGGACATAAAAAGTAACCCCCCATCTATGGAACATTAAGCTGACACTCAAGACAAAGTCTCCCATAATTCAACATCCCACACTATTTTCTCGTACCCAAAAATAAACAGCCAGCAATTTTTTTTCCACTTAAAAAAAGCATTTACACTTAGAAAGCGGGGATGAGGTAGGATTCTTTCTTAAAAATGTTTCTAGAGCTATTAAAAAGCTTGCATTTACAAAATAATTGATAAAAATATTCCTCAGGATTGTACGAGACAGGGACACTGATAAGACATGGTAAGAATACGTATATAAGTAATGAAGGCTTATGTTCTTGATTTTAACGATGATTGTTTTATATACCATTGTTGGCAATCTTGATTACCCTCCAGATATCCATCTCTCCACCTCTTCCTCTTTCACGGAACCTGATTATGTTAGCTCTCTGTCCTCCTGCGTGGCCCTGCCCTACTTCCTATCTCTTGTCCCTTTCTTTTCTCTTACAACTTAAATTCTAGGAAAATCTTTTGGAAGTCAGAGTTTATAAACTCTACACTTGTGGCTCTGTGTGACACATGCATATGCACATTCACAAGCTGCACACACTGAAATGGTGCTTCTTAAACTTAATCGAGTGCTTCACCCTGTACTTTGAAATGAACAGTAATTGATCTAGAAAATAAACTCTAAGGCAACTCCATGAAGTTGTATAACATACTCATGCCAATAGTCAGCCTCTGCATTAGTATAATTAAAGGGCAATTCAGAAACTGATTTAATACAGAAGTGGGGCTTAGTTATGTCATTTTATTATTAAAACCAACTGTAGTTTTAGGTTTAGCAAAATCATATCATCCCTTAGATTAAATTAATGCCATTCATTTGAATTCTTTGGTATCATTGTTTTGTGTTTAACTTGTACATTAGTTATTGTTTTAAAGTTGTGCAAACCCCATACACACAATGCATTTAAACCTACTTAACAGACTGTCAAGCTTAGCTAGCTAACTCTCTAGTCTAAATCACATGGATCTTTCTTTCAGAAAAATGTATCAACATTTGTGAATGGCATAGAATGTGGAGGTAGAATCCTGTGTTTGAACTCTAATTTCACCCCTCAGGAGCTGTGTGACACTGGGGAAGAGTATAAACCTCTCTATAAAAAAGAAGATAATACTAGCATTTCCTTAATTTGTTATTAGGATTGATTCAGTTACTACATGTGAAGAACTTAGAATAGTATGTGGCACATGATGTGTGCAAGAGTTAGTTTTGCTGTTATCATTATTTTTTATTGTTGCATCATTTTATCATAAGCAATGATTACAGTGAATATTTACTGGATGGCCTAGTCTTGAGCTGATGATTATAAAGCATCCAAAAAAAAAAAACCACAAACTTTATGTTCACAATTTTATGTCTAAAGAAGCTACTTTAAGACTAGTTATTCTGTTATGATTTTTAGTACTAACCAACTTTCAACTTAGTGCCTAAAGCTATAGGCATAGCCCAGTAAACTTGCCTTCTGCATAAATGTCTTTACTGAGTTAATTTCTGGTGTTTTGCCCTTGGCTATTACAAAGGGTTAACATTTTAAATGACCATATTTGTTTGTAATACATACGAGGTTACTCACGATCTGTTACTTCCTCCTACACACTAAGTTCCCAGAAGGCATAATTCAAACTCATTTTTCAGAAAAATTAGAAATTGGTTTAATTCATAAATAATTATGCCAGCCCTAGGGACATTATGCCTTAGTTTGGTCACCTGAGGATAACCTCTTACAGCTTTGCTTTGCCCAGTGACTTATACCACCAACTGAAGCCTTCCCTTGCGTGTTCGCTGGAAACTTGAAATAATGTACTGCATAGGACAGGGAATCTCATTAGCATCTTTTTTGCCTGATTTATACTATTTACTTGACAGATGATCACCATGTAAAACTGTGAGGCTGTCAATTTGGGAGACTTTTATTATTCTCTTTGCCCAGTTCTTACGTTTGTTTGAACATTCGTCAAAATGTGCCTGCCAGATATACAGATCAATGTTAAAAGATATTGCTAATGCTTCAGCTGTCTCTATAAGAGCCGTACTTTTAAAAGCATCTTGAAGACCAAAATAAGTTGGTCCACAGAGACTCCATCACTGAGAAGCTAATATGCTGGCAATTGGGATATGCCAAAGAGAAGCCAGCCCTGCGGCTTCCTTTAAGTGAAAAGGAGAAAGTTCTTGACTTAATAAAGAAAGAAAAAATCATATGCTGAGGTTGCTAAGATCTACGATAAGAACAAATCTTCTATTTGTGAAATTGTGAAGAAGGAGAAAAATTGTACATAGTACAGTTCATCCTTAAAGAACTTAAGGTTTAAGGGTGCCAAACCCCCAGGCAAATATTCACATATAGCTTTTGACTCTCCCAAAACTTAACTTCTAATAACCTATTAGTACCTAAAAATCATAGACTGGAAACCACACCAGTAATACAAACCATCGATGATCATATATTTTGTATGTTATATATATTATAGACTATTCCTATAATAATGTAAGCTGGAAAACAGAAAATGTTATTAAGGAAATCATAAGGAAGGGGAAATATGTTTACTATTCATTAAGTATAAATAGATCACCATAAATATCTTTATCTTCATCTTCACGTTAAGTAGGCTGAGAAGGAGGAAGAAGAGGCCAGGTTGGTCCTGCTGTCTCAGGGGTGGCAGAGGTAGAAGAGGTGGAGGAGGCGGAGGAGGAGGCAGGGGAGGCAGGCACACTCAGTGTGACTTTATACCTCATGATTTCCATCTGACTTTTTTGCTTTTTCATTTCTCTAAAAATATTTCCATATGATACCATCCTTATCCCACCATTTGCTTTAGTTGCAGTGTGCATATCCTAGAAGGGTCCATGCTTTAGAAGAAGTCCAAAGCAGACTTGAATAATCAGAACCCTTCTGCCAGATTGTCTCGTCAGTTTGCTTTCTGGCACAGCTTCTGCTATGTCTTCTTCCTCATTGCCTGGCTCTGGTTCAGACATACTCATCTCCATCAAGTTGTCTTCTGTTGACTCCTCTGGTGTGCTGTCTGTTAGCTCTTGAATTTCTCCAAGATCTGTATGTTGAAACCCTTCACCTGCCACCTTTCTTTTTGCCATAACCACAATCTCTTTCATGATTTCCTTGATTGGCTGTGTAGTAAATCCTGTGAAGTCATGCACAACATCTAGACACAGTTTTCTCCAGCAGGAATTTGTTGTTTGGGGCTTGATAGCTTTCATAGTTTTTTCTGTAGCAATGATGGCATCTTCAAAAGTGTAATCCTTCCAGACTTTCATGATGTTCTCTTTATCGGGGTTCTCCTTCATAGCTTTGACAATCACTTTCATAGAGTACTGTGTGTGAGGAGCCTTAAAGGCCCTTATGACCCCCTGATCTAGAGGATGAATTAGAGACATTGTGTTTGGGAGTAAGTAGACCACTTGCAGGTCTTCCATGTTGAACTCATGGGGTTTTGTGTGGCCAGGGGGCATTGTCCAATATCAGAAGAACTTTAAAAGGCAGTCTCTTATTGGCAAGATACTTTCTGACTTCAGGGAAAAAATTGATGAGCCAATCCAGAAAGAGGGTTCTCTTTGTCTAGGCTTTCTTTTTGTACAACCAAAAGACTGGCAGCTTGTGTTCATCTTTTCCCTTTGAGGCTCGAGCATTAGCAGCTTTATAGATAAGGGCAGTCCCGACCGTAAACCCAATTGCATTTGCACAAAAAAAGAGTACAGTTAGCCTGTTTCTTTGTGCCTTAAATCCTAGGGGTCACTTCTCTTCTTTACTAATAAATGTCTTTTGTGGCATTTTTTTTTCCAGAATAGGGCACTTTCACCTGCATTAAAAACCTGTCCAGGCAGATATCTTTTCTCCTCAATAATTTTCTTAATGGTATCTGGGAACTTATCTGCTGCCTCTTGGTTGGCAGAAGCTGCTTTTCCTGTTATCTTGACCTTTTTGAAACCAAAGTTCTTTCTAAAATTATTAAATCACCCTTCGCTGGCATTCAATTCTGCACATTTAGATTGTTCACCTTCCTTTTGCTTTAAGTTGTCATGTAATGACTTTGCTTTTTCTCAAATCATATTAGAATCTATCAGTATGCCTTTCTTACAGCAATACTGTACCCACATAAGAGCTGCATTTTCAATACTAGATAAAATTTATTTTGTAAAAAGTGTAAGGTTTTCTTGCCTGCTGACATAGCTGCAGTGACAGATTAACGAATTTTCTTTATTTAACAATGGTCCTTACACTGGATTCATTTATCTTGAAATAACAGGCAGCCATAGCTGCAGACCTTAATCTATGGGACCTATCAAGAAATTCAAATTTTTCCTGTAAACTATTCTCTGCTTCTTGGGAGCACTTCTAGCATCACTGGTGGCACTTTGTATGTCCCATCGTGTTATTTAGATTTTATGGTATTGCACTAAACACAATGAAAAATACACAAGAACCATGAGAAATCAATTTTTAGTGTGATATACAATTTACTGGGAGAGGAACTGGTTACACAGAGATGATTAGCATCACATTTGTAACTCTTGAGCTTACTACAGTAGCATCAGGAGGGAGCTATGACATTATTACTGTAGTACAGTGTGTACTGCAGCTAATTTTATGCAGTTATAATTTAATGCTGCCTCTTTACATTTGTTTAAATTTCTTTCACTGCACATGGCACCATGTATGAGTTGTGAGGTTTTTGTGCATACGTTTTGATAAATTTTAATTTTTTATAATAGATTTGTATATATTTTATGGTAGCAAATAATAAAATAGACTTGTATCTTCATATGTTTTATGAAATACTTAACTTTTTCTAAAAAAAAAAGAAAACATTTTAGATACTTCTAGGCTATGTGATTTGTCTGTGAGTTTTTTCAAATTGTCAAAAAACTACAAAAAAATTTTCACTATATTTATTGAAAAAAATCTGTGTATAAGTGGGTTTGCATAATCCAAACTCATGTTGTTCAAGGGCCAACCATATACATAGGGTTCAGTGATAGCCACAATTTCAGACATCCACTGAGAGTTTTGGAATGTGTCCCCCACAGATAAAGGGGGGCTACTGTAATTCCAAGTTCACTACAGCATTATTCACATAGCCAACATATGGAAGCAACCTAAATATCCATCAGTGGATGAATGGGTAAAGAATTTGGTAAAAAATACATACAAGAAAATATTATTCTGCATAAAAAATAAGGAACTCCTACTCTGTAGGACAACATGGAGAAACCCGAAGGATTTTGTGCTAAGTGAGACAGACCAGTCACAGCAGGACAAACACTGCATGATTCCAACTTATAGGAGGTACCCAAAATAGTCGAATTTATAAAAGCAGTAGAATTTATGAAAGAGTAGAATGGGGGTTACCAAGGACTGTGAGGAAGAGGAAATAGGGAGTTGCTATTCAAAACCTGGAAAATTCTAATTGTAACTGCATAATTCCCACAACGGTAGCTCTAGAAATAGAACTTTCTACCTGCTTATTCTGTCTCCCTCATTTTACCCTCCCTGGTGTTGAGAATTTGCTTCTACCTTTAGGAATCTAACTCAAGTCATCATACTGACACATCTGCCTTATAAATAAATGACTTGAAAGCAAACAATAGGCTTTCAGAGAGGATGGCGATTATATGGGGCAGCAGAAATGGAGAGCATTGGAACGATTTTGAGGTGCCACGAGGTAAAATGGCTTGAGGGACATTCACTGATATTGCTCCTATTTAGTCAACATGAAGAAAATAACATCTCGACCTCATGATCAAGTTAGAAACTGTTGCTATGCTCAGTTTTTCCTCATAGCTTTATGACATAGAAACACGGAGTAACAAAAAGACTGTGAACCATGTGAACAAGGATTCTAGATATTCCCAAGAGAAAAAAAAATGTGGCTTTGGTAGCATGGTGGCAAACAAGATTTAGGAAAAAGAAAAATGAGCAGATCCTTACCTCCTGCTCCTCCGGGGTTTCCAGTAAGTTGATTCTGTGCTTTAAAATCTGTTACGCTCCTGCTTTCAAATTCTGAACCACTTAGGAATAAGTTCAGCAGCCTATAAAAGTGCTTAAAGTGGCTGAAAAAAATAGTTTTTTTTTTTCCCCTCTCATGCAACTAGCAGTTTACAAGTTGGTAATCCAGGCCAGTGCATTAGACTCAGTCTCGTCAGTGTCTCAGGCTTACTCTGGTCCTCGTGGCTGCAAGATGTGTCTTCCCCAACCCCCCAGCATCACAGTAGTCTTCCAAGAGAAGAAAGGAAAGGCATAAATCTGCCAAGTCTGTGCCTGTTTTGCAGAGTATTCCTAGAAGCCCCACATGATGGTTCCACTTACATAGTTAGCCGGAACTTTGTCAAAAACTACTTCTAACTACAAAGGAAAAGTAAAAATGTAGTCTTTAGGTGTTTAGATTACTGTTTTAAGAAAAACAATATTTGTTGATGAGAAATAAAAAGAGATACTGGGTAGCCAGTTAAGCACAATACTCTAGGTGTTATATACTTCATATTCAGCAGGGGCAATAGGCAGTATCATATATTACTGTTACTTGACCACATATTTATGATTCTCCTACAAGGCATTTTATCAAGTACTACTTCTCCACCTCCTTGAAATGAGGAGGCCCCACCTCCCCTCCTTAGGTGGGGCCATCTTTCTTGTTTTAGTTGATAACATCAAGAGAAGCGATATGTGTCATTTCCTGGGGAAAACTAAAAGCCATTGTGCAATTTGTGACTCTGGTACAGAATTGCAATGTGCCAAACGGTATCTGTTTTGCCAGCCTGAGACCCTGAGTGATTACAATGAGCAGAGCCCCTGTGCTGACCATGATAGGCTTGGAGCTTGTAGCTTGTGTATGCTGTCAGGCCACAGGGTCACCTCATTTAGCCCACCATGACTATCGTCTTCTATAGTCTACAGAATATCTGTTCATTTCTATTTCTTTTACCATATTTTGTATCATTTTCTCCTTTTATGTCTCTTTTTCCTTTCTTTTTCTTCCTTTCATTATCCACTCCACCCCCACCCCTTTATCTCTTTCCAAGTGAATAGCACTTGTGAATATCATCTAGCTCCATTATTGGTACCGAGATCTATAGAGTTATTTCCTCTGAGCTGTGGAATAAGAGAGCATAATTTACAGCGGCTCTGTTTTTCTCTCCTTAGCACATTTTAAAACAATAAGCTTTGGCCAGCCAAGTGCTCTGTCCAGTCAGTATCTGGAATTGTCTTTTCTCCGTATTCTTTCTAATTTGTGGATAAGACTAAAGATCGGCATAGAAAGAAGTTACCTAGTTACCTACTAGGTAATTATGTTACTCGATTAAATCTGACAATAGCTCAGCAAGTAAATAATGGTTTTAGTTTAAATTTTTACTGTATCAGCCAAGAACACAGAGTATAAATAGGAAACTGGATGCCATATCACAAGATATAAGTCCTGAAATGTAATTGAAATGACATAAAAGAGCATGTATCTTGAAGCTTCACACATTCTACTTAAAATAGGCTTAATTGGCTATATATTGCTATATTTAGGTGTCATGATTATGGTATGTTTTAAAAGTAGAGACAAGTAATAGCTTCCATTGCTAAGAAAGTTTTTACGATGATCATATTCTACAGAGATGATAGAAATCATCTAAATGTATCTTGCTTTAGAGGTAAGATATTATGTAGTAATGAAGTTAGAACGACCAGATTTTTAAGAAGTGTATTAAGTGCACGTTAGGAGTAGAGAATGTGCAATTCTATTCTATTAGAACTTCACATTCATTTTTGGAAGTTTAATTAACTTAACCCAAGAGTGTGTTGGAATGAAGACTTAAAGTTCCTATTCCTACCACTCTTAAATGGTTTAAGATCGCATTTAATGAGAAATGTTTTTCTTTTCATCTTAGTCACTTTTTCATTGATATTTAGGGAGTTACATTCATTTAGTCAAGGTAAAATAGCATCTTTAAAATCTGAGTTAATTATCTCTAGCAAAAAATGCATAATTTTATTAGAAATAATCAGAAATTATACCATTTGTAGTAAGCACCAATGTTTTTCCTTTGTTTATTGTTTTTTCCGAGTCTTTATTTTCATGACTGTGGAGGTTCTACTAGCATCTAGAGGTAGAGGGCAGGGACACTGCTGAACATTTTACAAGAACAGAGCAGCTTCCTACAATGAGAATGGTCCGGTGTGAAATTTCAACAGCGGTGAGTTGGATTAACCCTGGTCTACTCCTAATGACACAATATATGTGATTTCCACCAATACAACCTTGAGCTCTGCTTATTAAGATCTCTCAGTTCCTGGCCGGGCGCGGTGGCTCACGCCTGTAATCCTAGCACTCTGGGAGGCCGAGGCGGGCGGATTGCTCAAGGTCAGGAGTTCGAAACTAGCCTGAGCAAGAGCGAGACCTCGTTTCTACTATAAATAGAAAGAAACTAATTGGCCAACTAAAAATATATAGAAAAAATTAGCTGGGCATGGTGGTGCATGCATGTAGTCCCACTACTTGGGAGGCTGAGGCAGAAGGATTGCTTGAGCCCAGGAGTTTGAGGTTGCTGTGAGCTAGGCTGTTGCCACGGCACTCTACAGCCCGGGCAACAGATTGAGACTCTGTCTCAAAAAAAAAAAAAAAAAAAGATCTCTTAGTTCCTAGGAGTGGAACTAATATCATCTATGACCTTGTGACCAAATATAGAAATGAGAAAAATAGCATCTACAAATGTTTTTCCCTTTCTTTGTTATGTATATATTTGTTATTTATGTAATTTCTGTCTTCATTTAACTGAATATCTTACATAAGGAATATTGGTAGTAGTTAATAATTTAGTCTCTAAGTTATAAATATCCAGAGGGATTGTGACTCACTAGAAAAAGAAATAACATAATCCAGGTATGAATACAGTTTCTTTTGGGACTTTGTGTTTTCATTTTGGGGGGATGAATTAGACTCATCTTTGTTTGTACAAGGAGAATTGCATCATTTTCAATGGAAGCATGATGCTATTATTTTTGGTTTTTGGAAGCTAAATGTGAACATAAAGATTGGAATGGATGCTGAATAGAGGCCAAATGGGGTAGACTATAAAACTTTCCCATTTGCAACTTAGTACAATTCCTACTCCCTTCTGTGCTTTCCTCTTACATAAGCAAATTCACAACCTATCTTTATAGATTTATGTTGGGTAACTTCCCCAACTCCACCTCATTCACTCTGAACTCCATTCCTATAAATGCCCTCTACTTCTTCCATGACTATTTATCTTTGCACATGACATTCTCTGGCTACCCTTCCCTTTTTCACACTTGTTGATATATCTTTTAAGACTCAGCCTGAATGCCAATACACCAGCAAATATTCCCTGAAATCTCTAAGCATAATTAATCACTCATTTGTATTTAGGGATGAATGGGCATTTGCTCTGTGTGGTTATCCCAGAGCAACAAAGACTAATATTGGAAAAACAGGTTGAGGCCAGATAGTTGAAGCGTCATATGCCATGCTCAGTAATTGGGGCTTTCCCCTGCAGGTAATGTTGAGCTGTTGAAAAATTTTAATCAGAAAAATCACATTCAAGCTCGTGCAAATCATAGAATACGGTGTAGAGAAACTGTGGAGGCAAACAGTACAGTAGTCCAAGTGAGATCACTAAGATTGAGAGGAGGAGACAAATCAAAGCAGTATTTAGGTGGTATAGTTATACATCCTTTCCCTAAAACATGGAAAGAGAGAATAATTAATACTTGTTGTTTATTGTTTTTTGTTTTTTCCATGTCTTTATTTTCATGACTGTGGAGTCTTTATTTTCATGACTAGTATCTAGAAGTAGAGGGCAGGGATACTGCTAAACATTTTACAAGAACAAGGCAACTTCCCACAATGAGAATGATCCAATCTGAAATTTCAATAGTGGTGAGTTGGATTAACCCTACTAGCATCTACGAGAATCTAGATTAGGAGCACATTCTTTTTTAGCAGCACCTCCAGATGAGAATGCATCCTGGCCAACACCTTGACTGTGAAACTCCTATACAGAAACCTCAGTTAAACTGAGTTTAACAGCCTCTTGATCCACAGAAACTATGAGATAATAAGTGTGCATTCCTTTAAGCCACTAAATTTACAGTAATTTGTTATGCAGCAATAGGAAACGAATACACCCTTTAAACGCAATAACTCAAAAGCTTTGCAGATAACTGCAGTCTGAGAAGCTTCTTGCTTTAGCTAGCATAATTAACTTGAACGGACGTAGTAAATAATTACGGTGGGTGGAGAAGAAATGGGAGGGGAGAGGGAAGAAGAAGAGAGTGTCTAGCAGAAAGGGTAGGAAGACAGGACGAAGGCAGAGGGATGGGGTAAAAAAAACTCAGAGAATGATCATGTACATAATATTTGGGCAACTATTCACATTTCAAAACCATACTCTAATTAACCTCAAACCGTTTTTCACTTTCTAGAATCCCTCTTTCTTCTGTGCTGAGTTCTGAAGCTGTAGATGTCACACGTGGGCCTGACTAGTTTGGGGGCTTCTTCATTCCCCTTGATGATTTATCAGACCCAGCTTCGTTCCTGAGGACACGTGGACAACAAAAACTGCCTCCCCATTCAGAAATGCTGGAAGGGTGAAGGAGAACAGGGATGAGTGTGGTCCAAGGAGGAGGGTCTCCTGTTCTGGAATGAGTTCTGCCTACTTAGAGCTCATTCATTTTCTGTCAGACACTTGTGACAACTGGAATATTTCACACATGATTTCCCTTTACTACATACACTTCTCTGCCAGAACTTCTAAGAGTCAATACGTCTTAAATCCACACCTATGTTTGCCCTATCCTTCCAGGTAATTCTCTAAGTAACTGCTGGTCAGCTCTTTTAAGAAATTTTAGTTGAAACAACAATCTCTTTCCTATTCTTTTTAACTCAAAAGCATTTCCTGGTCCTGAGAACAAGGAATTTTTATTGTTGTGCAAGGAAGAGAAAAAACAAGAGAAACAAATTGAACATCAAAAGAAAAATTTTTTTCCCTCTACCTGTGGGCAGTACCTAGAACACAAATTCTCCATAATTGCAATAATTTTATTTTTACTATGAAAAAAGTTAATAATCTTTTCTGATACATATTTTTAAAGAATAAAGGTGATACTAACATGTTGAATGTAAGACTTAGTTATGAGCAAATATTCATTATTTTCTCCAATCTTGATATTATTGTGATTCAGGAGGAAAAATATAGGAGTGAAACTCTAGAGTATGGAGACCTGGATATGAATGTTAATTTTGACCTCTTTCCCGCTGTTGAGGTACTTTTTGTGACTGTGGAGACTTCAAGAGCTGAAGAGCTTAGAAATGAACAGGGAGTACATGCACTGACATTTCAACTGAACACTTAGGTTTCCATTTGGCTTTACAGATAAAGTATATACTTTAGTGACCAACGGGTCATATGGAATTCCAGGGTGCACGAACAGTTTGAAATAATAGGCAATTTTGTTTATTTTTAAAAAGGTCTTAGCTGTCAAACCAAAAGTTTCCCTTCCATGACTCTACTACTTTTTTGCCAAACATTAAAGTCGCTCTTCAAAGTCAAGGGTTACTTCTGGATAACAACAAAAAAATGTGTCATATAAAGAGTTAAGAGAAGTAAAAATTTTAATGGGAAAGACTTTCTATCATGATACAAAATATTCTATTTTAGAATAACAATTAACAAATAATACACAGTACCCACCCTGAGATTGGTGCTTTGCCTATTAGAAATGTAGAAGTTTAATTCTACTGCCAATAGACTATTCCATCCGTCTGGGAATACTGATATTTTCCAAATGTCAGGGTACATTTTCTCTGTGCTTTAGTATAGCAGTTTTCCGCTAGAGGAAAACTGATGTATTTACCTATCTCTTAGAATGCACCATCTGTATTTGTCAAACTTTCTGAACATTGCAGGAATCTGGGCTGTGTGCCTGCTTAGATTTTCCCGGTGACTGACTCCCAATAACCATGTGGGGAGGGATGAAGCCATCTAAGTTCTACAAGGTTGAGTGCATGTAGCAGGTAGGGCACAGGGCACAGCTCGATATGGTTAAATTCTCAATTTTTCTACGAAAAGGACCCCAATTTATGGGCCATCCTCACCCCTTTATTTTGATGTCTGTTTTCCTGCTGCCTTTTTAGTGCTTTTTGGAAACTATACCAGATGGTGAGAGGATCAATTTTAAAAAAAAAAGAAAGTAAGAAAAGTGAATGCTTAAAGTTTTCAACTATGATGCTTCTAAGCAAATCTGATTTTAATTTCTGTGTATAAATGGAAAGAGATATAGAGCTCTACCTATGGTTTCATTAGGTATCATAATAATTTAAATTTATTAAGTAGAATATTTTAATTAGACTTGCAGTAACCAAAGGTTGGCTTTACCTAAGACATGGATTTGTGCTGCTTGTGACAGGGAAGCAGAAAGGCTGGCAGAGCAGGGGAAGCAGGGAGGAAGTGTCCATTCCATTTTTTGAACTAAATTCCTGACTAAATGCTGCTAAAGTTTTCCACTAGGCCAAAAGCAGGTGTTCCACACCACACCGCAATGCATCTTCACTTAGGATGCAGGCCTACGGGCCAGTCTTCTTACCAGCACTTTGTGTATCACACAGATACCTGTTCAAAGGACATGGCCCAGGTTCCAAGGGATTCATGGGCTCTAACCCCACAGAACAGGCCCAATGACCTTGGCTAGTGTGGGTAACAGAATTTTAGGAATGGAAGAAAATACAGTTTTCACATGAGCAAACAGAAACCTAGAGAAGGCAAACTCATGGATCACAGGTCTCCAGCTGCTTCTGCCTCTCCAGAGCTCTTTGTAGATTCATTCACGTTAAAATTCCAGGTGTCAAAATCATAGTTAATAACTATGATATGATGTGATGAGAATGATACTTTTCTTCTGGTCTTCCTCCCCCATACCCATAACCCCAGGCTAATAGTGAGAACTACATCAGACAATTTTCAGTTAAGGAGCATTCTACAAAATACCTGACCAGTACTTTTCAAAAATGTCAAAGTCATCAAAACCAATCAAAGTCTGAAAAACGGTCACAGCCAAGATGAGCCTAAAGAGCCCTGAAAACTAAATGTATGATGGCATTCTGGGTGGGATGCTGAGACAGACAAGAGACATTGAGTAAAATTTAAGAAAATCTGAGCACAGTATGGATTTTAATTAATAATAATAGTATGTCAATATTTGCTCATTAATTGTGACAAATATACCATATTAATGTAAGATGCTAATAATAGGGGGAACTGAGTGTGGGGAGCATAAGAGAGCTCTCTGTGCTCTCTTCACAAGTTTTCTGTAAACCAAAAACTATTATAAAATGTTTATTAAAAATCAAATCTATCATATTACGGATTTTGGCAACTCTAATAGGTATGCAGCAGTATCTCATTGTTGTAGTGGTATCTCCTTGACCAACACCAAATGCTAGTGAGGTAGTGGAATGACAGGAGGACTGTGGAATGACTCATTCATTGCCAATGGGAGTGCAAAATACTACAGCCACTTTGGAAGACTATTTTCCAGTTTCTTACAAAAATAAACATACTCTTACTATACAGTCCATCAATAATGCTCCTTGTTATCTTCTCAAAGAAGTGCAAACTTATATTCCAATAAAAACCTGTACATGGTGCAGTATGCCCTATCTGGGGGATGGACACACTTGAAGGTCTGACTTGGGCGGGGCAAAGGCAAGATAGGTAACCTAAACATTTGTAGCCCCATGATATGCTGAAATTAAAAAAACACCTGTACATAGATGTTTATAGCAGATTTACTAATAATTAACAAAACTTGAAAGCAGCCAAGATTCCCTCTAGTGGGTGAATGGATAAATAAGCAGTGGTACATCCAGACAAATATTACTCAGTGCTAAAATGAAATGAGCTATAAAGCTATGAGAGACAAGGAGGAAATTTAATACATATTACTAAGTGAAAAAAACCAATCTGAAACAGCTACATACTGTATAATCCCAACTATACAACATTCTTGAAAGAGTAAAACTATGGAGATAAAAAAATCAGCAGTTGCCAGGGGTCAGGGGACAGGGAGAGACAAATAAGTGAAGCACAGAGCATTTTTAAAGAAGTAAAACTGCTCTGTATGATGTTAATATTATAATCGTGGATAAATGTTATCATATATTTGTCCAAACTCATAGGAATGTACAACACCAAGAGTGAATCACAGTATGAAATATGGACTGTGGGTGATAGTTATGTCTTGATGTAGATTCATCAATTGTAACAAATGTATCACTCTGGGGGGAGAGGTCAGGAGGGGAGGCGGTGCATGCGTGGGGGCAGGTGGTATATGGGCTATCTCTACACCTTTCTCTCAATCTTGCTGTGAATGTAAAACTTCTCTAAAAAACATTCTTTTGTTGTTGCTCTGATTGCCTTTGGATCCTTCTTCATAAATTCTTTCGGTAGGCTGATGTCTATAAGAGTTTTTCCAACATTTTCTTCTAGAATTCTTATGGTTTCATGCCTTAGGTTTAAGTCTGTTATCCATCGAGAGTTGATTTTTGTGAGAAGTGAGAGTTATGGATCCTGTTTCAGTCTTCTACACGTGGC